>CM039598.1:13120823-13316771 GCA_022457205.1 Saccharum spontaneum
GCACCGATTTCATGTGTTGTAGATAGAAATCATCTTCCACTTCCGATGATGGCGAGAAGCTATCCGGCACTGAAGTCACCTTCGACAGCTTGGACTTCGTCTCTGACCAGCTCGAAAACCTGTATCTGTAGGAACCCGATACCCATGGATACAAAAGATACTCTATGGGGTCTACTTGGTGAAGAAGAAGCTGGATGTAGACCTCTACAACTTTGTAGTTGACAACTTTTTCGTTAGAAATCATTTATGATCTCCATTTTGTATTTCAACTTTCCATATTTTGAAATTCAAATTTTCAAACAACCTGGATGGAAAATCGACCAAAACCAAAGTTGTAGATCTTTATGAGACTTTTTCATTTGAATTGGTTTAGAGTTTCAAATATTCATTTTAATGTCCTGAAAAGTGAGCAATATGATAATGGATATGGCATATAGATGTAAGTGAATTTGGGGTGGACTTGTTAGAGGAGAAAGGGTGGCCTGGTTAGAGATACACGTGAGGCCACAAGTATCAGGATTGAATCCCAAAACCATGCAGCACGTGACTTGCGATGCGTGATCCCTAAACTTTTTTGCTTTTTGGGCCTGAGTTTAGAATTTATAGGTACAACTTTGTAGTTGAAACATTTTTCATCAACCAGTTGCAACCAGCCTAAAAGGAGAATTTTTTTTTTCAAACAAACTTGGATGGAGAAATGACCAGAAGCAAAGTTGTACGACCTGATGAGATCTACAACTTTATAGTTAACGACTTTTTTTATTTAAAATCATATACGGTCCCAATATTCTATTTAAAGCCCTCATAATTTGAAATTCAAAATTTTCAAATGACCTCATATGGAAAAATGACTAGAAGCGAAGATATTCAACTTTGTAGTTGACGACTATTTCATTGGAAATCATTCATGGACCCAAAATTCTATTTGAAGTTCTCACTTTTCAATTAAACTTTTGAAATGACCTAGGATGAAAAACAACCAGAAGCAAGAGTTGTACATCTTGGCGATTCCAAAACTTTCTAGTTGACTTTTTTTGTTTGAATTCGATAGGACCTTAAATAATAACTTCAATATCCAGTACAGCGAATACAAAATGAATGTATTTGCTACTCATTCACAACTGAGTGTGATGTGAAGTGGTAATGAGAGTAACGTGTGAGGCATGGCGAAAAATAGCATACCTTTTTTGAGCAAAGAAAAATATCTTACCTAGTAGGGTCTACCATGGATAAAAAACTTGTTGCTATTTTTCAGTTCAAAAAAAACTTGTTGCTATTTTTTCAGTTCAAAAAACTTGTTGCTATTTTTGGCCCGATTTATGACATATTTTCTAGAAATGATTATCATTGTCTATTGATAACACGTTCGGGAGGTGATAATCAAGGTCATCTCCACCGGTTGCAAACCAGTGGTGTTATCACCGCCCACTTTCACAACCAAGGGACCATTGCCCGCGGTGACGAAGATTCTATAGTAATGATACCTGGAATTTCATTTTGCATTTGCATTAAATTCATTCAGATTTTTAAAGGTTAGATAAAATATTACAAAATTTTAAATTTCAGCCAAAGTTTTGGAGATTTTCCCGCTTTTCGTTTCTACCAGTCTGGTTTTTGTGTCACAGCAGTAGGCTGAACCGTAGGGTGATGTTTCAAGCAGCAATCCGTCCAATGTTATATCATTGCTTCACACAGTTGTGAAAATATAATTGCAGAGATAAGAACAATAAACGAGTGTGGTCACGCACCATATACGTTCTATATATTCAGGGTAATTGACGAGAAGGTCGACCAAGAGAAAGACATCTTTATCCATTTATTCCAGTCTCTCGTCTGCTCAGTCGTGGATGCCTAGTCCCACCTGAAAAATGCAACGCTGTAACTATTTTGTTTCTCTCAACAAAGAGCATTCAAAGATCAACAATATCATGAATACTATTTGCAGAGGACTCCGAAAGGCAAATGGTATGTTATATATGTGCTAGTTGGGAAATAAACATTTGATAAATATATACTCCCTGAGCTATGATACTTTTAAAAATTGCATATACGTCTGTGTAAATTGTAAATTACAGACAAAAGAAATAGTAGTGCTATATATTTTCCTCTACCTGTGGTATTGCTTGAAACCACTTTGGCTCCCCTAGTCATAAATAAGTGATTTTTGGATATTGATACCACCTTCAGAGGTCGAAAAAGAGACTAGATAAAAAGGCACTCTAGAAAATATAAAAAAGTGGAAGCACATACCCACCTCAGAAACGGTCCTACTTATAAAAGAGCATATCAAACAGTGGTCCTAAACAAGCTCATGCCCTACTTTTAATGCCAAACAAAAAAAAAGTTCAACAAGATCCTAATTAGACTCCCTACTTTATAAGGGCTCCAAATCTCCCCCACGGTTCATCCTTACCAAGGAGTGTGTAGGGAGCTCCCAGCTCTTAAGTTTTTTTTCCCATGAATTTCTTTTCATGTGTCGTCTTTTATTTTAATATTTTCCTGCACCGACTCCTCCATTGCATCCCATCATGCCACCACATCTAGCCCTCCATCTCCGCATCCGTCTAAACCTTTGGTACACAATAGCACAAAGGCATCCAAGATGGTAGGCAAGTACACTCACTCGTTATAGTTTTATTTTAATTTGTTATTTTGTAGTGTGATAGACAATTTCTATATGATTTTTATGTCTGAACAATTTTGAATTTGAATAGATCTTATTGAAATCATGAATTTGAATACGGTTCGTTTTTATGGTTTACAAATATTTAAGTTTGAATTATAGTGGTGTGATATGAATAATACCTATGGATCATGTTAAATCATGAGAAAATGAAATAGGAGGGAGAGGATCGGGGAGAGGATCAAAGCTCTATAGCAACTAATTTCTCCATTTGGAAAAGTAAGAGTGAAAAAGGCAAAAGCTTCTGTACCTTTGCATTTCCTTGATACTAGTGTAAACGTAGATAACCAAATTAACTGTGCCTATGCTCTGAGTTGACCAACTGGAGTAAGCAAGCAACAATTAAGAATCTAAGAACTCACATTCTGCATAGTCAAAGAATGCAAATTACATTAACACAGTCATCTTTTTATGGCTGTTTGCGCTGTGGCTGTGCTGCACATCTGCTGTTATTAGTTTTGAAAACATGAGTAAAAGTCACTGTTTATGGGCTGTTGCTGCTGCTTGCTGCGGCTGAGACTATATGCACTTACGCATATTTCAATGCTTTTATTTCTAGAGATATACAACTGGCTGTGTCTTTCTCTGCAACTGCAAGTCTAAATCTTGTGTGCTGTGAGCTACTGCTAGTGCCTTCTGGAGATAGTTCATAATACTCTGTTGATTTTTAGAGGTCACTGAACTAACGTGGCTACCTCACCGAACTGATTCAGAGTTAGCTAAAAGTGAGCTGGAAATTATTAACTTGCATGTTCTTCATTTTTTTTCTTGACTTAATAATATTACTGTTCAGTCACCATTTGCCTGTACCGAAGTACGATGTTGCTCAACTAATGAAAGCACCTCCTATAGTCGGTCAAATTTAATGAATCTGAAGCTATCTAGGGGGAGAACACCCCCCATATTACACTAAGGTCTGAAACTTACCCTTTAATTTGTTTGTGTTCTCTGCAGGTCGGTAGCAACAACAACAATAGAAGGACCATTCATTTTATAGTAACATTGCTCCAGTTATCATCATAGCCAATGCATGTATATAGGTTGTACTGCATGAATTTTGGTTTCCTATTTGATTGTGATCGATGCATGTAAGTGAGCTGTAATGGATGATTTCTGGTTTCACAATCGGGCTGTAAATTGAGATGTTACAAAAAGGTATGGGCTGAGCTGTGTGGACTAACAAAATATATGGGCTAAATTGTGTGGGTTGGGAAAAATTTATGGATGAAATTTGCGGGCCGAAAAAATTGTGTGGGCCAAAAAATTTGTTTGTAGCTGGGCCAAAAAATATTTGGACCAATTGAGCTGATTGTAGTTGAAAATAAAAAGAAAAAAGTCCATGCTATATGAGCCGAATGTCATCTGCCATGTCATTTGCCACAACACCTGCCACGTCGCTTGTGCCATGTCATCATACACGTGGCGTAATTTGTTCAATTCGTTATGACGATTTAGTCTCGTCATTGCATCAATGACAGGAGAACTATCGTCACTGTATCAATGACGAAGTCCTCTGGTGGTCACAGAAGATGGTTAGTGACCCACCTTCTGTGATGACAGTCACTTCGTCACTGCAGGCAGGTAGTGACATGAAACAGACTGTTATCGTCATAATCTAATTGTCACATAAGCAGTTCGGGATGAATCACCAATACTATATAATGTCTTCATGCATGCATGTTTTGTTTCTAGACATTTTAGGTGTTTACTAATAAGGTAGCGAGGTGATGTTTTGAGCAGCAAACGTCAGCCACGGTTGAGAAAATAAATGCAGCGAAAAGAACAACAAGCAAGTTGTGATCACGCACCCCACAAGTCCAGGATAATTGATGAGGTAGTCGACCAAGTGAAAGACATGTTCTTTTTCCATTTACATATAGCTAGTGCCGTCGTCTGCTCGGGCGTCAAAGCCTATAGTCCCACCTGAAACATGTGACGCTGTAACCGTTTGTTTCTCTCAACGAAATACATTCGATGATCAACAAAATCAAATAATATTATATTATATATAAATGTAGATGTATGGATACAAAAATAATATTGAAAAGAGGACTGCAGGAAAGAAAGGCAAATGGTGGGTTACGTTTCATATGGATAAGTCGGAAATTAAGAACATTATGTATATAAACTCCCCTAGCTATGATAATATATTTTATTATTGTAAAAATTATTTAAAGAAATTGCTAGTGCTATGTTGGACTTAGAAAATTTTCCATAGCTGTGGTATGGTTTGATGCTGGTTTTGTTACTTTCTAATCCTTCGAGTCACAGATAAGTGATGATTTAGATATTGACATGGTCTTCAAAATATAATTTGGTTACTGCTTTTTAAAATGAAGTTTAGTAAAACATAGCATACTTATACTTTTACATATCTATATTTCATGGCTAATCCAATGTTGCTATAATTTTCAAATGTTCAAAACACAACACATCAAGTAATATATATGAAGCAAATGTATAAAAGTGTTGACTCAGGACAACGCAAAGAGTCACTCATTTGTGAATAGAGGGACCAATAACACTAGTAAAAAGACAGTCATCGTCTCTGGGATGTTTTTTTTTGAGTCATGAAAACAATTGCAAGTTCGAGATGCCAATTATTCCAAATGCTTAAGTAAAAAAATGTTTGAGATAACACATATATCACACGGTTTGGAACTGTGTATGACATTTTTTTATCTATGTGTACTGTGTGATATGTTTGGTGGAGTTAGCTAGAAAAAAGTTAAAGAGGCAGAAAAATTGTGCTCTTGAAAAATGTAAATTGGGAAGCACCAACTAAACCCACAAAAGGTCCCGTCGCATTTTTCCGAACCATAAGGGTTCGCTTTCAGAGGTAGAAAAGATTTTTAAAAATTGGCGGTTGTGCCTAAAAACTCCATAAGACATATTGTTTATTTTTTGAAGCTTTGTTTTCAACTAAACATGCATCATGCCTCCATAGTTCGAGCTATATATAGATATGGATATAAGAAGGAAAGTGGAAAAACAAAATGTGTGGATGAAAAAGCATATAAAGTAATTAGTAACTAAGCCTACGTATCACTGTAGAAAAGATAAGAAAATATTTGTATAAGTATGCTTTACGTATACAAAGATCATGGATGCCACCATGCAGTCCAAATATGTACTCCCTCAGTCCTAATAAGAGGGCACATGTTTTCCAAGAAGTCAATCAATTATAAGTATTATTAACTTTATAAATAATATCAACATTTATTTTACCAATGCAAGTAGGTGATCTCTCATGACTAATCTAATGGTATTTATTTTGTATCATGAATGTTAGTACTTTTTATATAGATTTAATCAAATTTGAAAATCTTTGACTTCTTAGAAAGCAAGATATCCACTGTTTTGAGGCGAGGGAGTCCATGGAAGCTTGGATAGCAACGACCATAATAATTCCCAATGTTTTGGAATCAAGAAAATGTTTTTTAGAAAAGGAGCAGCGGTACTGAAAAGGAACCACGGGTTTGTACGGACAAATTCCCTTTGAGCCATTGATCTTTAAAAGAAATGATTATGCAATTGTTTCCAGACTTTGTGACTACAGATAGCCTGGTTTTTAAAAGGTTTTCAGCTAATCAGCTGATAAAAATATAAAGGAAAAGAGGACACAAACAAAATTAGGGATTTGTACATACAAATGACAATATCAATTATGCTAAATCATTATTGTGTTGAACATAGTTCGGAATTCATATAGAATTATAAATTTGCATTCATGGAAGACGTGGTCTATTTAATTGCGAGCTATCCATACCTGGTAAAAATAAATTAAAAAGATAGAAAGCCAAATGATAAATCCGTAGCTAAACAAGCCACAAAGCTCCCCACAATTTCTGGAAATCAAATTAGATCCTTGAGGCACATGGAGGGGCCTAATCTGTGAAGAAAATAAAACAGAAATTCAGTCAACGCAATGGAGTTAGCATAGGAAGTCAAATTCTCCCGTTTTATCGGACATTCTCAATGAGGTTCGCGCCTATGCGTTATCACTAATAATCCAAGCACCAACAACACTAGCTATACAATACTGTATGATATGCTAGTTTAACAATTTTTTTGTTGAAACTATGCCTGGTTTCTGACGAGCCAGCATTGTGCCCTTTCAGTTGAACATGATTCCCATGTGAAACACAAAACCAAATCTGAAGGCAAAAGGACTCTACCTGGCGCGCCAACTATCAGATTGTTTTGCTCCAGCAATGCTCAGCAATGTAATCGCGTAGATGATATCAGATGATAGTACACGAGATATAAGGATTTATACTGGTTTGGGGCACGGTGGCGCGCTAAACCCTACTCTAGTGGTGCGGCTGCTCTTGTATTCGTATGCTCAATTACAGAGGCTGTTGCTCCTAGCTACGAAGTAGATTGGAATGGCGAAAGATAGATCCCGAGCCCGAGGTCCCTACCCTCCTTTATATAGGCAGAGGGATAGAGTTATAGGGAGAGCGATAGGGCTAAGAGATTGGTTTCCTAGTTTGTTACACGATATGCGCAGCAGATTGATCCAAGCTATTATCTAGATACGCCTGTCTCGGTTTGCCTTGATCTGCACGTTGGTCGATCACGTCAGCCCTTGCAGATCACCTCCTTAGCGGCTACTGGGCTGATAGCCTGATGGCGGTCACATATATGGGCAGTGCAGGTACCCCTGGCCCATATATCTGACACCAAGGGTCATGTGGTTCCCATGCATTCCAGTGTCGCATTGGTCTCAAGCTTTTTCTTAGTCTTGCACGTGCCATGGGCAAAGAAAACACCTAGTTTGGGATTTTTCGGAGATGTTTTGGTACTTTCTCCGGCTGAAATGAATTTTCGCGCAATGTCACCTAGTAATTAGAGGTTGAACTGAGTCTATCCCCGAAATGATTCGGAATGGTGCCAAACTTTTCCACGGTCTCATGCGCCGTAGGGAACCAATTTTTGTGGAGGTGGATCAAAATTCTAGTGTGTTGAAGATGTAATTCAGCCTCTTTTGTCCCGTCTAGCACAAAGAAAATATAATAATAGGAAATGATCAGAAAAACCTAAGATCTTGTGTGTGGCCATAATTTGTGTGTACATGCTTGCCAAAAAAATTTCAAGCCATTTGGACATAGGCGGTATATACATGCTTCAGAAACCTAGAGAAGCTGTCTAATGGAATCATGACTAAACAACTAGGTTCTCAAGGTTCTTATGGTTCCCATGCATTCCAGTGTTGTATTGGTCTCAAACTTTTTCTCAGGCTTGCACGTGCCACGGGTGAAGGAAACACCAAATTTGGTGTTTTTCAGGGATCTTTTGGTACTTTCTTTGGTTTAATTGAATTTTCGCATGACGTCTCCTAGTAATTAGAGGTTGAACTGAGTCTACCCTCGAAATGATCTAGAATGGTGCCAAACTTTTCTATAGGGCCTCATGTGCCCTGGGGAACCAATTTTTGTGGAAGTGGATCAAAATTCTAGTCTGTTGAAGATGTAATTTAGCCTCTTTTGTCCCGTTTAGAACAAAAAAAAATTATTAACAAAAAGTGATGAGAAAAATGTAAGATTTTGTGCGGGGCCATAATTTGGGTGTACATGCTTGCCAAAAAAAATTTATGCCATTTGGACATAGGCGGTATATACATACTTCACAAACCTAAAGAAGCCATCTAACAGAACCATGACTAAACATCTAGGTTCCAAGGTTTACATGGTTCCCATGCATTCCCGTATCACATTGGTCTCAAACTTTTTCTCAGGTTTGCACGTGCCATGGGTGAAGCGAACACCAAGTTTGGGATTTTTCGGAGATGTTTTGGTACTTTCTCCGGTTTAATTGAGTTTCCACGTGACGTCACCTAGTAACCAGAGGTTGAACTGAGTCTACCCCAAAATGATCCAGAATGGTGCCAAACTTTGTGGACGTGGATCACAATTGTAGTGTGTTGAAGATGTAATTCAGCCTTTTTCGTCCCGTTTAGCACAAAGAAAAATATAATAATAAAAAATAAAAAAAACATAAGATCTTGTGTGGGGCCATAATTTGGGCGTACAAAAAAAAATTTAAGCCATTTGGACATAGGCGGTATATGCATGCTTCACAAACCTAAAGAAGCCATCTAGCGGAACCAAGACTAAACACCTAGGTTCCCAATGTTCCTGTGGTTCCCATGCATTCTGGTGTCGTATTAGTCTTAAACTTTTTCTCAGGCTTGCACGTGCCATGGTTGAAGGAAACACCAAGTTTGGGTTTTTCGGAGATGTTTGGTACTTTCTCCGGTTTAATTGAATTTCTTCGCGACATCACCTAATAATTAGAGGTTGAGCTTGAGTCTGCCCCTGAAACGATATGGATTGGTGCCAAACTTTTCCACAGGGTCTCATGTGCCCTAGGGAACTAATTTTTGTGGAGGAGGATGCAAAATTCTAGTGTTGTTGAAGATGTAATTCAACCTCTTTTGTCGCGTTTGGCACAAAGAAAATATAATACTAAAAAATGATTAGAAAAACCTAAGATCTTTTGTGAGGCCATAATTTGTGTGTACATGCTTGCCAAAAAAATTTCAAGTCATTTGGACATAGGAGGTATATACATGCTTCACAAACCTAGAGAAGCTGTCTAACGGAACCATGACTAAACACATAGGTTCTCAAGGTTTCTATGGTTCCCAAGCATTCCGGTGTTTTATTGGTCTCAAATTTTTTCTTAAGCTTGCACGTGTGTCATGTTTGAAGGAAACACCTAGTTTGAGATTTTTCGGAGATGTTTTGGTACAGTCTCCTGTTTAATTGAATTTCCGCACAATGTCAGCTAGTAATTAGAGGTTGAACTGAGTCTATCCCCGAAACGATCCAGAATGGTGCCAAACTTTTCAACATGGTCTCATGTACCCTAGGGAACCAATTTTTGTGGAGGCGGATGCAAAATTCTAGTGTGTTGAAGATGTAATTCAGCCTTTTTTTTGTTCCGTTAGCACAAAAAATATAATAATAAAAATGATCATAAAAACCTAGGATCTTGTGTACAGGTTTGCCAAAAAATTTCAATCCATTTGGACATAGGCGAAAGAAGAATATACATGCTTCCATTTATTAAGTTTAAAACATGAAAAAAATTATATATACTTATCACCGTCGGTTCCCTAAACCGGCAGTCATAACTAATAACCGACAGTCATGATGATTGTATCACCGCCGGTTTACAAATACAAAGGCCCGCCTAGGGTTCGAACCCGGAGCTCAGGTCCAGAGTGTAGTGCCTTAACTGCTGCGCTAGGATAGTATTTTTGCCAAGATAAGTTTTTTATTTTCTTATATCTAGTTATACTGCAGTCAGTTTAGATTCAAAAATAAAACAAAAAATTTTAAAAATCAGCCCGCCTGGTGGTCAAAGCCGGGCCTCGGGGTCCAAAGTACAGTGCCTTAACCGCTGCGTTAGAATAGTGTTTATGTTACTATTATTTTTCCATACTCTTTTATTTAGTAATAGTGCAGTTAGTTTATATTCAAAAATAAAACAAAAAACTGTCCCGCATAGGGTTCTAACCCGAGGCTCGTGGACCGGAGTTTACTGACTTAACTGCTGTGTTGCATGTATGTGATCGTAAGTTAGTCAAAACAAAACTTACTTAAACATACCGCGCCCATCGGTGGAACCGGCAGTGATGAGCGCTCATTACTGTCGGTTTGATGCTGGCATCGGCAGTGATGTGCCCCCATCATTGTCGGTTGGCCCTAGCACAGGCAGTGACGTGTCATTCCTTTATATTCTGAGCGCGCACGGCCGAAATTTTTCTAACTGTTTCGAACGCCCGCGCCGCCCCCTTCCTCCACGCCGACGAAGCACCCGCACCACCGTCCGCTGCCCTCGCGCCATCGTCTTCCTCCATGCCGGCGTCCGTGCATTGCTATGCGCCCCATGCCAATGAGGAATCCACCCGACTCTGTCCCCCAGCCCGCTTGCCTCCACGCCGCTCCACCGTCGCTGCCCTCGGCCCTCCTCTTCCTCCACGCCGACATCCGCTGCCCTCGGCCCTCCTCTTCCTCTACGCCGGTGTCCACTGCACTCGAACCCCAGCGGCCGTGAGGAATGCCGTTGCCACCGTACCTGCCACGCCTGATGCCGTCAGCCACACCTTTGCCCTCCACCCTCAGTCCTCCACGACACCAACCTTCACACTGAGGCCTCCAAGTGCGCCACGGACATCTCAATGACGACCATCACATTGAGGAACTCAGGAGCGCGTGGAGAGCGGCTTTTCCATGCTACATGGTGAGCACCTCCCTCACTGCCCCTCAAGTGTTCGACAGATTGCCGGTGAGGAAAATAGTCTCCTTCTTCTATGGATTCCGTGTAGTGCGGTCATGGAAAATAGTCTCCAATCTTGTTCTGTAGTTGGTGGCGCACCACTGTTGGAGGAGTGGCCCCCTATCCTTTAATGTTGTAGCGATGTGCCCTGACATACGTGGCCCTATGGACGACACAACTATGACGCATAGAGTCATGATCATCCCTGTGGTGACGCGCCTGTCCCTACGGTTTGACTAGCGTAGAGAACTGAGGCCTCGGAGGTGTGAATCATGGTGTGATTCCACCCCGTTCGAGGGAATAGCGGCCTAGAGCGGCGCCTTGTACGTTGCGCAGGCCTGGATCGTGCGTATAGTGCCAGTATGGGCGGCATAGTGACCAATAACTTTTCCCCATGCTGTTATGGGCGACGGCGTCATGATTTGACCCCTGTATCTCCTGGCTTGTCTGGTTGGTCGGCGCAGGGACGTGGGTGATGTCACAGGGGGTCTCGAGCGCTCCAATAGGAGAGCGGCATCAGAGGCTGGGGTCGGGCGAGTCGGAGAACTTCCCGCGTCTGAGACCCTGTATCGGGGCCTCGGGCGAGGCGGAGAATCGACCTGTCAAATGTTGCTGACCGAGCCAGCCTCGGGAGAGATGGATAACTGCTCGCGTGCGGCCTTGCTTAGTTTTGGTGATGAAAAGGTTTTATCTCTGATTTGGGAACCCCTAATCATAGTACCCGACAGTAGCTCCTGAGCCTGTGGAGGAGTAAGGGCACTCCTTCGGATGCTATTCGTCGAGTTTGATCTTTCGCTGGGTTTCAGCCAGGTCGTAGCCGGGGCCTCGGCTTGTTTTTGTACTACATTCCTCCGGGGGGTGCGTGCGAGCGCACTCGCCGGGTGTAGCCCCCGAGGCCTTGGAAGGATAGGATATTCTTCCAAGGGCTTGACTTTATGTGGAGTGTGAATCCAAGGCTTCGGCCGTGGTGCAAGGATTGCCCTCGAGCTTCTGCTCATGGCGAGAGGGCGGTCAAGGGCGCCTTGTCTTTTTTCACGTCCCTCACGCGTCTCCTTCGCAGAGAGGAGGGGTGGAATATGCCATGCTACCCTCGGTGGGCGAGCAGTAGCACTCCCGGTGAGCTGTTGACAGGTAAGTCCAGGTGGAGGCCCGAGTCCCATTCACTAGGGGTCAGCTAGTGGTCCAGAGACGCGCTCCAAATTACTCGAGGGTCGTCCAGTGGGTCTCAAATCCGTTCGATGGGATCTGAGGGCTGGAGGCCTCCCTCCAATGGGATTCCACTGGTCAACGCGTGCTGGGTCCTGGACACGGCTCAGGGTGCCCCGAGTTTTATCGCTCGGGCTTGACCGCAGAGGTGCTCACCCTTAGCCATCCCTGACTCTTTTGTCCTGGGGCGGCTGTCGAACTCAAGGTGAGCCAGCCTTCGAACCCCTGGACCGTAGAGGGTTTCGCACCCGCGATTCCTTCTCGGAGAAAGAATCTAGTGATGGAGGACACGAGTGCCACTAGGACGTACACGTGATTAGTTTGGAGATGTTTTCAGACCGGAGGATCCCATCCTCGATTTTTGCCATTGAATAATCTTATTCTGTACTCTGTATTTGGTTGTGAGGAATGAGTTTGTCCTATTTTTTTTTGTTTGGTTGGGATGATTAAGCCAAATAAGATGGATAGGGTTTGACACTGTCGATCCCTGTTATCTATGGGGCCCGCTGGCTATCCTCATGTCACTTCTGCCCAAGTCATCCTAACCTGTGCCGCTTGAACATGCACCACCCTGCCTACCGTAGCCTCGCCGTGCCTATGTTTATTATTTGTGAAAACTCAAATTTATCAATGATGTTGTTGCATTCGAACTTTTTTGTATTGGCTTCTACACACTCGGGGACGTATATACAATTATAATGACACACACCATTTTTCTGTTTAGACGACAATCACACCATAATTAAGTACAGAGCACTACAAAGATCACACACACACACATGACACATCGATGGGTCGAAGTACCAATAACTCAAGCTTGAATACTATATATGCTGATGGCCTTATGATACACTACTCCATAGGTAGAAATAACTTGAAAAATATGAATCACGGAAGTACGCGTAGTACATACCTGGATCCGATTAACACAAGATCGACGAACTGGCATGCATTTCGACTTTTGTTGTGGAGAGACTGTCGATGCGAGATATGAAAGGAGAGACGATGAGGTGATTGCAGAGAAGAGAAACTAACACGCCACGCTCGACGACTAGGAACTATATTTATGCCGCATCAAAGTAGCACCTACCTTGTTGCTGCGTCGGGTGGTGGAGGAACAGCCGTTACTAAATTTATCCCTCCGTATTCATAACCACACGCTATCATATTTGTTGAAACCATAATCAGAAAATAATTAAGTCAGAACACAGACATCGGCGGTATCTATCTTCTAGATGAGTCAAATTGAGTACCAAAAAACAGAACTCTATAGTTTGAACAATGAGTCACGGAAGTGGTACATACCTGGATTCATACGAGAACTGGCATTAATTGTGACATTCTGTTGAGGAGACTGTACGTTGATGCATGCGAGATATGAAATGAGGGATGATGAGGTGATTGCAGACAAAGCCACGGCCACGCTCGTCCAGGAACCAACTATATGCCGCACCGCACCGCACCAAAGAAACACCTACTCCTACCTTATTACGGGATGCATGAATTGTTTTTTATTTCAGATTGATACAATGCAGGACAAGCAAGGAACGTATTCACCTTTTGAAAGCTAGCTGCAATAATATATGTCACTTCATTCCCGAGGCAATCATGTCTCTACTAGCTGCATGGAGCACGATGTCAGATGTCTTCCGTTTGCATCATCAGACCGAGCTAAAGTAAAGGAAACGACCGCTAATGGAGAGATTATAAAACTTCAAATTTCGAGATAATAAAATAAAGGAAAGAAATAGTATGTCGAAGCTTTATTATGCAAAGGAAAAGCGTGGAAGCAAGTAACCACGCGGTAAGGTATCATGAGGAATATAAACAAACCATGCTTGCAGCGGCATCTAGAATACCGCTTATACTGTATTTCGGGAAGATGTAACCAACGCTCTCAATATAAGGATCATAGAGGAAGTGAATACCAACGCTATCAATATATTTATTTATACTGTATTTAGTTTCAAAAAAAATCATCATTTCGTACGTCGAACCAAAAACATTTGGAAAAAGAACTGATTACATGTGTAAGTCTTTGTTTCGACCCTGGTGTTGGGACAAAAATTTCGGCAGCCACAGCAGGCCGACTGCAGCCATGGCTTCCGTGTAACATGCATCGCCTTCTTGGATGAAGCAGTTGGCCGTAAGATGAAGCAGAGTATGTACCTGGATTATATTTGGAAAAAAACATTCAAGAAATGTATTGTATTAACCGCACATGCAGTTGGCCGTAAGATGAAGCAGAGTATTTATGTACCTGGATTATATTTTGGCGACCCAGCAAGCATTGTGGTTACTTTCAGCTGGGCAGGCGGCCACTTGGCAATATGATACGATAACGTTAATTTAGAGATTAGAAAATTGCGAACACAAGGTTGACAAGTACCCTTGTGTATTCGTTTTGTGATGAGTGATTGTCAATGTGATCCACGAAGTAGGTTGAGTGGTGACTAACCCTACTATGGCGAAAGCTATGTGTGCATGTCTCTTGGCTCGTGATGTGCAGGTGTGGAGCACGGAGGCGGTAGACGACGGCGAGGTGAAGGTCAAGGAGGACGTGCCGTGCCGACGGGACGGGAGTGGTGAAGGGCGGACGTGAGGCTTGGACCGAGGGACCAAGAGGCGGGGTGACTAGCCGCGGTGGCTGACGCTTGGGACATCGACGAGTGCAAGTGTACATGGTGATGAAGACGGCGTCGGCCAAGTCAAGATGGAGGCGATGGCGTTGTAGCACTTGGCGGGAGGCCGGTGGGCCAAGTCAAGGAGGAAGGCGAAGGCGTCATGCTTGGCGGGAGGTCGGACACGCGTCGACATCGGGGGTTTGGTGGTTTCGTCCTCAAAACCATCCGCGGGGGACGCGTATGGAGTATGCTACTCGCGAGCGGTTTGGTGGTTTGGGCCCCAAAACCATCGGTGGCGGGTTTACGGGTTTGGGCCTCAAAACCCGGGTGGAGGTTCCGAGGAGGAACGGACAACACGTGGCGGCATCGGGGAGTTCGCGTCGAGGCGAAGCTACCGGTGAGGAGGCGCGGTGGCCGTCAGATGAAGATGACACTGGGTTGGACCTTTACGCCCTTGGGCTAAATGGTATGGCTCATTTGTATCTAGGGGCATTTAGGGGAATGTAAAATAGCCCTCTTAAATAGAGGATGGCAGCCCCCTTGCCTCCTCACCTCTCCCACCTCCTCCATTTGCATTTTTCTTCATCCTTATTAGGTTTTCCTCTCCCCTTAGGTGCTTGTGAGAGAGAGGTCCACAATTTGAGAGAATTGTGTAAGAACTCGAGAGAATGCTGCGGGAAGGTGGCCCTAACCACCTCGTGTCCTCCGGGATTCGTTTTATGAAGATTGTGCCTTGTGTTTATCTTGTTCTTCACGAGTTCGTCTTTGCTCCTTTTCTTTGGAGGCTTGATTCTTCGTTTCTAGACCATTTTGGTTCATTCTTGTTGCCTTGATTTGAGCTATGACGTGAGTCGAGCCTATCCACCGAAGGAAATCAACCAATTCCTCATGAGCTCGCAGATCGGGCGATTTCTTGGTCTAGGTCTCAAGAACCGGTGCTTTTTCATTTTTCTTCGATTTCTTGTGATAGGCTTGAAATTGGGTGTTGATTCTTGAAGATATCTTCTCAACACTCCCAAGAACCTACTTGCAAAGTTTCAAGTCAATCCGAGTTGTTTTGATCGAGTTTTGACCCGTTCTTCCTTGGTTCGTGCTGCTGTTTCTAGACAGCGCGGAGCCTCCGCGAAAAACGCGGAACCTCCGGGCCACGGAGCCTCCGGGAGAAAATGTGGAACCTCTGGGACGCGGAGCCTCCGGGGAAAAACGCGGAACCTCCGGGACCTACTTCTGAATTTATGTGTATGGGCTTTTCGAGTGCTCGTTTTGAGATCCGTATTTTGCATTGATTTTCTAGCGTCTCAAGGATCTTTTTCTAAGTATTCTTGTCACTGGTTGGTATGGGTACTTTGGTTTGAGAACTCGCTTCCTCTCCATAGAAGTTGAGTATCTCTTTTTCATCCCTCGGTTTAGTTCTTGTTCCGTGCTCATTTGTGGTGTCCTGCTGTGTTCCTAGGGAACATCCACCCACTAGTTAGGTCGTGGACATCATGGTGTGTTGTTCGCGCTTTTGGTGGTGATTTTAGGATAGTAGCCAATTATTCTCGAAAGAAATTTTCGGCTCCCATTCACCCCCCTCTGGTTGCCGTTTTCGGTCCTTCAATTGGTATCGGAGCCGGTTAAGGATCATTCCACCTTAATCGGTCCGTGATCCATGAAGGCGACATGGAGCGTGGTTCCGGCAAACCACCGTTCTTCGATGGAACAAATTATCCCTATTGGAAGATTCACATGTCCGCGCATCTCCAAGGGATTGATTGGCTTGTCTGGGAGATTTGCGAGGATGCTACTTATGTTGTGCTTGAACCCCGTGCTCGTGTCACGCAAGATCAAAAAGATCGGCACAACGCTAATAGCAGAGCTCGCACAGTTCTTTTCTCGAGTCTTTCTCTTCAGGGGTTCGAAAGAGTCTCCGATTGTACTACTGCTCGAGAGATCTGGGTGAGGCTTCAGAGCTATCACGAGGGGACCGCACAGGTCAAAACCAGACTCTACGAGAGTACAAGAGGGAGTACGAGAACTTCACTCAGCTTGATGGCGAGTCCATCGATGCCATGTTTTCTCGCTTTCAGACCATCGTCAACAAGATGCGAGCAAACAAGGCACAGTTACCTTATGACGATCATGAGAGGGCACTCAAGCTTCTATATGCCCTAGATTAGAAGGTATGGGATGTGAAGGTGACTGCCATCATTGAGTCTTCGAGGTATGAGACCCTCACCGTGGATGAGCTTTTCAGCAAGCTCAAGTCCACCGAGATTGACTACCAGACCCAAGCCAAGCTCAAGAATCCCTCTGCACTGACTATGGCTTTGGTCTCAGGTAATGACTCAAGTTCTTTGGCTAACCCTTCACAAGTGTCTTTTGCCTTGTCTTCTTTGGTGTCTGTCACAGAGGAGCAGATGGAGATTCTTGGGGACGACGAGCTGGCGTTGATCATCAGCCGGTTCTCGCGGTTTCACAACAACCGCTTGAATCGCCGGTGTGGTGGTGGTCCAAAGGAAGGATGCTACGACTGTGGAGATCCCAACCACTTCGTCGCCCACTGCCCCAAGAAGAACAAGCACTTCTTCAACAAGTATGACTCCAGCAAGCGCAAGGACAAGCGTGAATACACCTTCAAGCACAAGTCGAAGGGAGGATTCGACAAGGAGGCGCTGAAGAAGAAGTACTTCAAGAAGGCCAAGGCACATGAGCGCGCCTTCCTCGACTCCCTCAGTGATATTGAGAAGGACTCCACCGACAGTGACTCTTCCACCTCAAGCGACAACGAGTCCAAGCGCAAGATCAAGGACAAGTTGAGTGGACTTTGTTTCCACGCCGACACCACCAAGCAAGGCCTCTGCACCACGGCTCTTGGTGACGAGGTGGAGGCCGGCAAGGGCAAATTGGAGATTGGCAAGGACGTGCTTCCCGGCGACGACGACTCTACCGAGGTAAAACCCTCTGTCGACGCTCTTATTGCCGAGCTTGATATCATGACCGATACTTTGATGAGTCAAGATAAGTTGCTAAAACGTGCTGCTCGTGAGAGGAAAGAGTTTAAGGACAAGTTAGAAGTTGTGGAGAAAGAGCTTGAGGAAGCTAAGAAGCTTGTCGTTCATGTGTCTAACGTGGTTGAGTGCGATGAATGTGCTGTTCAGATGACTAACTTTTCTGAGTTGCAATCTAAGTATGCTGCCTTGTTAGATGAGAACGATAAGCTGAAGGCTAGGTCTAGCTTGTTGGGTGTGTGCAAGTCTTGTTCAGGCTTGCAATCTGAGCTGGCAGAGAAGAATGCCAAGATCCTTGCTCTTGAGAAGGCTAGTTCAGATAGCACGGTTGTTGAGTGTGCACGTTGTGAGAGCTTGGTGTTGGAGCTTGAGTCTTGCAGGCATGACAAGATGAGATCCGAGGAAGACAACACATACCTTCAGTCCATCTTGAATTGGGTATCTTGTAGTGAGCCGCAGTTGGGCATGATGATGAGCCAGTTCAGGCGGGGAACTGGGACATCGGGAGTAGGCTTTGCTCTAGGTGGGAAGGGTGAAAATGTCTATGGCAAAGTTGGTGAGTTCAGTGGTTTGAGCCCAAGTGAGAAACTTTCCACTACTCCCAAATTGATCAAGATCAATCCACCTAAGCCTACCGAACCCACTGCGAAAGATGGAGTGTTTGAAGAGCCTCCAAGAGCTCCACCCCAGAAACAAGTTTGGGTTCCAAAACCGAACCATCTCAGGAACCCACTTGACACTCTACCGAACATCTCTGAGGATCCCCTTCCTAAAGCTAGAAAGCTACCAAGAGTGACACATACCCACAAGAAAGTGAGCCAACAACCACCCAAGAGAGAGGTGAGGTATCACTGTGACTATTGCCATAGGGATGGTCACCTTGTTGAGTTTTTCTTTAGGAGGAAGAGAGATGAGCGGCGGGAGTATGAGTTGAACAACCGGAACATGTACCGCCCGACCCATGGTGTACATGTGCCGCCTATTCAGAGGCACAGTGCTAGGCCTAGAGGTGCAATGCCTCAAGGTGCTAGGCCTCAGGTTGCGAGACCACGCGGTGGTCGTGCCCGGCGGGGTTCAGGTCGTGATCGAGATGATTTTGAACCTCGTAGCAGTGGTTTTGGCTTTTACCCCCTAGCGGACCACATTTTCCTTGTGGTGATCGCTTTCCCCCCAGCGGACCACATTTTTCCTTTCGTGGTGATCGCTTTGCTTCTTGGCCTAGGATGAGTGGTTTTTCAGCTGACCATTTTTCTAAGCAAATGGCCCAACACTGGTATGCTCCACAGTTTACTAACCCCAGTGTTGAGTCATTTGCCTATCCTATGGCCTTTTATTGAGTAGGTCAGAGGAATGGAGAACATGTAGCTCATTAACTCTGGATGTTTGCGCCACATGACCGGATGTCTCAAATGGTTCTCCAACCTCAACCAAAGGTAAGTCCAGCGCTTTAAGTTTGGATTTTTGCTTTCCTTTTAGCTTGGGAAGTTTTGGATCTTGTATCTTAGTTTCTTGGTTTTCTTTGCAGTTTAGCTTTTGTTTTTCCTTTTGTATCATTCTTGCATATCATATCATATCATCATGTATCATATTGCATCTTGAGCTTCATCTTTATAGTAGCTAGATTGACACTATGCTCCTGTTGGGGATGTTATGGATATATATGATGTGCTTTGCTTAGGCTCACTTGATCTCTTGATATGAGCTAAAAATGCCTTTTTCAATTGTGAACTTAAATAACACTTGAAGAAACTTGAAACATGTTCACCACTACTTGTGGCAACTGGCATGTATAGGTGTGTCGAGAAACCTTTTTTCTTTATATATATGCTTAGTTGCTACGGCTCATACCTTGAGTTACACACTTGCTTGAGAAACTTAAAATTATGCTAAAACTCAAAAAACAAGGTATGAAAAGATCAGGACGGGTCTTTGCTGTCCCATGTCAGAGTATCGAGACAGCTCCCTATTGCACTTAAGGGTGAACTTGAGCTCTGTAATGGATACCGAGATCACTGTCTTAAGCTTCTGATTGCTTTTGGCATAGGCTTGACATCATCGCTAAGTCAAGTTTTGATGGCATCAATAACCTCCCGCACACATTTGTCTGACAAACTTTGATAAAAAGCTGCATTCACTCCGATAAAATTCAATTGATATCTAAAAATTTGATCAAATCACAAGTTTGTCTCATGACATGATGTATGAACTTTGTTTGGGGTAGTTCACTTTGCATACATGTGTAGCACAAGGTTGATCTCCTGTCTATATTTGCTATGTGCTCTTTTGGTGGTGAACCCTCTTTTAAATTGCTCAAATTTGATCAAACTTGCTAAAATGACATATTTCATCTCTTTTGGTCATTTTGAGCATTTGCTAGCACTTGTACTTGTTGCTATATATACATGACAACATCAGCTAGAGCATCTTTTCAATCTACTTGCTATAATTTTGAAGCTTCTGCATTTGTGCATTTCTGCATTCATGGCATGTTTTAAGGGGGAGTTGCAATCCCTGGGCTCTAGCTTGATAAGTGCATGTGTCAACAAGGGGGAGAGATATGTCACACTCACCATGTCAACAAGGGGGATAAGTTGTCAACAAGGGGGAGAAGTCTCCATTTCATGAATTCATTTGAGAGAGATTGCATTTGTTCAGGGGGAGTTGCATTTGAGTTGCTTTTGCTTGATGTGTTGAGCCTTTGCCTCTTCTGGAGGGTCTAGCAGGTTCTCCTTTTCGAGCTTGGCTAGTGGTGTTGAGCCCATTGGCTCTTCTTGAGGGCTAGCTTTGTTTTACTTGGTTGCGTCGAGCCGTTGCCCATGTCTTTGGGGACCAAGTTTTTGCTCATTTCAATTGACTTGTTCCGGCTTTTCTTTGGCTTTTGGTCATTTGGTTGAGCTCTTTGTTTTCTCTTCTTCTTCTTTTTCTTTTGCTCAAGCTGTTCGTGTATTGATGTTGACAATGCGCTCATCAAGGGGGAGATTGCGAACACAAGGTTGACAAGTACCCTTGTGTGTTCATTTTGTGATGAGTGATTGTCAATGTGATCCATGAAGTAGGTTGAGTGGTGACTAACCCTACCATGGCGAAAGCTATGTATGCATGTCTCTTGGCTCATGATGTGCAGGTGTGGAGCACGGAGGCGGTAGTCGACGGCGAGGTGAAGGTCAAGAAGGACGTGCTGTGCCGACGGACTGAGAGTGGTGAAGGGCGGACGTGAGGCTTGGACCGAGGGACCAAGAGGCCGGGTGACTAGCCGCGGTGGCTGACACTTGGGACATCGACGAGTGCAAGTGTACATGGTGATGAAGACGGCATCGGCCAAGTCAAGATGGAGACGATGGTGTCGTGGCACTTGGCGGGAGGCCGGTGGGCCAAGTCAAGGAGGAAGGCGAAGGCGTCATGCTTGGCGGGAGGTTGGACACGCGTCGACATCGGGGGTTTGGTGGTTTCGTCCTCAAAACCATCGGCGGGGGACGCGTATGGAGTACGCTACTCGCGAGCAGTTTGGTGGTTTGGGCCTCAAAACCATCGGTGGCGGGTTTACGGGTTTGGGGCTTAAAACCCGGACGGAGGTTGCGAGGAGGAATGGACGGCACGTGGCGGCATCGGGGAGTTCGCGTCCAGGCGAAGCTACCGGTGAGGAGGCGCGGTGGCCGTCGGATGAAGATGACACTGGGTTGGACCTTTACGCCCTTGGGCTAAATGGTTTGGCTCATTTGTATCTAGGGGCATTTAGGGGAATGTAAAATAGCCCTGTTAAATAGAGGATGGCAGCCCCCTTGCCTCCTCATCTCTCCCACCTCCTCCATTTTTATTTTTCTTCATCCTCGTTAGGTTTTCCTCTCCCCTTAGGTGCTTGTGAGAGAGAGGTCCACAATTTGAGATAATTGTGTAAGAACTCGAGAGAATGCTGCGGGAATGGTGGCCCTAACCACCTCGTGTCCTCCGGGATTCGTTTTATGAAGATTGTGCCTTGTGTTTATCTTGTTCTTCACGAGTTTGTCTTTGCTCCTTTTCTTTGGAGGCTTGATTCTTCGTTTCTAGACCATTTTAGTTCGTTCTTGTTGCCTTGATTTGAGCTATGACGTGAGTCGAGCCTTTCCACCAAAGGAAATCAACCAATTCCTCATGAGCTTGCAGATCGGGCGATTTCTTGGTCTAGATCTCAAGAACCGGTGCTTTTTCGTTTTTCTTCGATTTCTCGTGATAGGCTTGAAATTGGGTGTTGATGTCTTGAAGATATCTTCTCAACACTCCCAAGAACCTACCTGCAAAGTTTTAAGTCAATCCAAGTTGTTTTGATCGAGTTTTGACCCGTTCTTCCTTGGTTCGTGCTGCTGTTTCTGGACAGCGCGGAGCCTCCGCGAAAAACGCGGAACCTCCGGGCCACGGAGCCTCCGGGAGAAAACGTGGAACCTCCGGGACGCGGAGCCTCCGGGGAAAAACGCGGAACCTCCGGGACCTGCTGCTGAATTTATGTGTTTGGGCTTTTCGAGTGCTTGTTTTGAGATCCGTATTTTGCATTGATTTTCTAGCATCTCAAGGATCTTTTTCTAAGTATTCTTGTCACCGGTTGGCATGGGTACTTTGGTTTGAGAACTCGCTTCCTCTTCATAGAAGTTGAGTATCTCTTTTTCATCCCTCGATTTAGTTCTTGTTCCGTGCTCGTTTGTGGTGTCCCGCTGTGTTCCTAGGGAACATCCACCCACTAGTTGGGTCGTGGACATCATGGTGATTTTGGGATAGTAGCCAATTATTCTCGAAAGAAATTTTCGGCTCCCATTCACCCTTCTCTGTTCGTCGTTTTCGGTCCTTCAAAAATGAACAGACCGCCCAGAGAAGAATCAAATATGTCTGCTGCGCTCATAGATAGAGTAATTATATACTACTATATATACAAGCACCGGACCCAATGCAAGAAGCAGGTGGCTAACTTGGATGCCTTTTCTTTTTAAAGCTAGATGCATGGACAAGCAAGGGATGCATTCCGATATCTTTTCAGAATGCTCGATGTGTTAGTTTCCAAGGCAATGATTCCACAGGTAAGGAGCAAACTGTATGGAGATAAAGTAAAGGTTAATGACATTAAAGCAACTAAAGAGAAAGTGTCACATTGAGTTAATCAACATGTTTCTTGGTTTGGTGTTGAGTTGAGCGTGCCCCTAGTGTTAAACGATTTCTATAGGCGCCTCTATTTTTTTTCAGAGGCAGCCAAATCTATTAAATCTGTCTTTGGAAATCGTTTTTCTTTTTGGGCCCCAAAAAATGGCCTATTCCGTGGAAATCGACTTCTAGAGGTACATGATGTATTAGCTAGCCGCCCAAGAAAATAAATAGAAAATAAACTAATTTTTCATTTTAGGCCCTGTTCATCCAGCTTATAATTCGTCTTTTTCAGCTTGTTTTTTCAGCCGGAACAATGTTTTTCTCTCACAACAAATCAGCCAACAGTATTTTTCAGCCGGCTTATCAGCACAGCCAAACGAGGATGAATGATGGCAGTCTGGTTTCCTGGTAGTCAGGTTTATCAGCACAGCAACAGTATTTCCTGGTAGTCAGGTTTATCGTCCCTGCTACTACACTTCCCATCGCTAAGCATGAATGATGGCAGCGCAGTCATTTCAGACGAGGGCGCTCCACTAACTGACGAAGAGGATGAGAAGATTGCCGTGAAAATGACTGGCGGCAGTGAACAATTTTTCAGCGAAATTTCATATTAAAAGAAACGAATTATTGAGTTTATTATCAGTGGTGGTGGAGTGAACCGATATAACATGTGCCAGCTCTGACTCGTGTTGCTGTAGCCTCCATGCATGTACGTGAGCAGGAGGATGCATGCTTGTGCTTCGTCACTGGTGTCGGATTAAAGCTGTGTCCACGCCACAGAGTATATGGATGCAGCAAGTCGCAAACTCTATTCGTTCTAGCTATAGAGCTTATTATGAATTATTATTCTTGATTTTTTAGGGCGCTCAACAAAACTCTCTTCTCAACTACTAGAGTTTGTGACACGAGTATAACATTGTCTCTGTGGAGGAGTATAACAGTATACTGGACGGTATAGAGAACGATTGACATTGTAGGAACGGTCCATGTGGCCACATAGCTGGCCTTTTTTTTCTGAGACGGTGCATGGCACATGCTTCATTAACAAGAAGTTAGAGAGTTTATATGACCAACATCACAAACATGGCGAGATGCCACAAGTGATGTGGTTGACCACGTACAAAAGTCACCGCTACACGGTGGAACACAAGTTGTTGTGACTAAGAAATTAATTGTGCGACCTAAGAACTTGCTGTGTGCTGCCCGTTCAGAGACAACAACGAATTGACGTTGAACCGACATGGCTCATGGCGCCGTGCGCACCGACCGGCACCGACCGGCCAAATGCCCACGACATCGCCCGCCCCTTGCACGCCATGGCCTTGGGGAAGAGCTCACGCATGGCCGTTGGCTTGGATGAAGACAGAGGCTCGGCGAACGTTGCATGGAAGCAGTCTGCAACGGATGCATCAGGCGTGTTCGGCGGCGACCGAGGCACAGTCGCTGAAGTGGGGCGCCACTTCTGGAGCATGATGCGCTTGGCCTGGTTCTCAGGCCTGGGGTCATGGTACACCGATTTGGCAGCAAGTCTTCCGCTGCGTCAGGGCACCAAGCTTTCGTCCTGTGGGCGTGAGATGGGGAGGCGTGGAGGCGACTGGATGAGCGGTTGTATGATTGGAAGCTTGAGTCCTGCAATGAAGTCCGATACAGACGTGGTCTGGACTGTAGGCGATCCGGCAACAGGGGTGCTGGTCGAAGGTGTAGATTCCATCGCCTGGGCCTGGGAGGCTATTGGCGGCGCGATCTCTGGCTGGGACTGGATTTGAAATTGGAACACTTGGACTGCTTTAGGCGCCTGGGCGGAAGGCGACACCAGCCCCGATGTCAGCAGCTGACAGTGCGTCCGCCTCAGCAGTCGTGGCCCAGAGGACCGAGGACCGGCCACAGGGAGCAACGGGCAAGGAATCTCCCCCACGAAGACATGCGACGCTTGCTTGAACGTTGGACCCCACCCGGGCCCCAGTTGTGGGTCTAGTGCTTCGCCGGAGTCGTGACCGGCGCCATCGCTGCCGACGCCGCCAAAACGGTGCCTCCGCGGCCACGGCCCGGACCTGCCGCGGTTGCCCCGGTCCAGCCAATCCGGATCGTTGCGGTCATCAGTGTCCTCAGGCGAGTTGTCGTCGGAGGAGGATGGCGGCGATGTCCAATCCTGCGTCTCGACGACACGGACGCACACCAGATACCTGAGCGTGGGTAGCTTCGAGTGGATGGGCGGCTCGACCAGGAACGGGAGCTCAGGCTCAGGCACAATGATGATCTTCTGCTACGGGATGAATCTAGGGCGGATGCACCAACCGGCGACAAAGAACTCATGGAGATCCTCCCTGGTCGTCATCTGCAGCGCCTCGGCAATGTTGGCACAGGAGCTCCCGAGGATGCGCTCGGCTGTGTCGACGTTGCATAGGTGCGCGGGAATCCCCCTGAGCCCGAGGAGAACCTTGAAGCACAACGTCCCGGCGGCGGCCATGGAATGGCGGTGCCCCCTCTTCCAGACGAGGTAGAACGGCGTCCCGAGCGGCACCGGTGCATGCAGGACATTCTCAAGGTCTGCAGTTGCGTTGAAGCAGACGAGGAAGTCCTCCGGCGCATACCAGCAGACAGTGAACGCCTCTGCCAGCACGTGGTAGAAGGACTCGAGGAAGTTACGGACGTCTGCCGGAGTGACCGGTGGGCGACAGCCGCCAACCATGGTGACGGGGCCAGAGAAGACAGGGCCTCCTCAACGGCATTGGTCTCTGCTGTACGCGGGATCACAACGATCTCCGAGAGTGGGCACGTAGAAGGGTGGCCTGGCGGAGGTGACGGTGGTGGCGTAGGCGAAGGAGGCACCGGAGAGGAAGGCGGCGCAGGCTCCGTGCCCTGTTCCGCAGTGCGACGCGGGGAGCCGAAGTGTGCCCCGCAGACGGGGGAGATAGAGGTATCCCGACCACTGGAGCACGACCTCCCTGACACCTTGCTGGAGGGGGAAGTTGCTCGCGCAGGACCTGGCGATGAGGTGCTCCTCTGGTCCGGGGCCTTCGGGCGGCAGCGCGTGCGGGCGAGCGGCCACACTTGCAGTCACGGGTGTGGTGTCCCGCACACCTGCAATGCAGGTAGCGCGACGGGAGACGGCAGATCACGGCGACATGATCTTCTCCTAGACAGTTGAAGCAGAGGCCCACCAGGCACAGCGGAGCTGGGTGGTGTCGCGAGACCCGCGCACGTTCACGGCAGCGCCATCGTCGATGGCTCTTGATGAGCGTGAAGCCCTCAGCATCGACACGTGCACCAGCTCTGGGGACGTGGTGACGCTTTCGGGATGCATGCGTCACGTCAGGCTCGGTCTGAGCACAGACACGCGGGGCCTGGTGGTGCTGGCGGCGCTCCTGTGTCACGGCCCACAGCGGAGACGGGTCATGCCCGGCACGCGGTGGCGGCTAGCGACGAGCGTCTGCCATGAACCTAGCCCCAGCGTGGCGCAGGCGTCGATGGTGCCTCTCACGACCGGGGACGACGACCGCCTTTCCCTTGTCAGGCGCGGTGATGGGAGAAGGCTCAAATAACTCATTGTCGGATGCCTCAGAATCAGTGAAGGACATCATCTCTTGAGGCCCCCAGGAGGACGGGCCCACCGCAGCTGGCGGCGTCGGCGCCCAAGGCACAGCGAAGGGGGAGAGCGAGGACCCAACGGCTTGAGTGCGGGCGGCCTCCGCCGCGGCCAGCGGTGGCATCTTGGGCGAGGTTTCCTCAGAACAGTCGGACTCCATAGCGGATTGGCGATGGGGAAGGGGTGGTTACTGGCGGGGCTTGGTGGACGCTAGAGCCAGAGCGGTGACCGGTGGTTGCTTTGGTGGATGCCGGGGCTGGAGTGGCCACCGGCGGTGTTCCGCGGGGGGGGGGGGGGGGGGGGGGTTTACTATTTCAAAAAAATTGGAAGTTAGTACAAAGTTACACAATTGTACATGGGCCTTCCACTTTGCACATGCATAGGTGGCAGGAAGAGTGTGTTATTGAATGTGCCACCAAATGCCTGCATTATGCCTGTTTGGTACAGCTTAGCTTTACCATTGAATCAGTTTTTATAGCTTTAGGTCGAAAAGTAGCTCTAGAAGTGAAGCTAAATCTGTTTTTTTACTGTTCAGCAAAACAATTTCTCCTAGTGGGAGAAAATACAAAATGACCATAATACCCTTTTTTTCTTCTTTTTTGTTCTTCTCTCCCCAATCTTATCCGGTCGCCATCCTACACCAAATGAAAGCTCAATCACTTTTTTGGCCTCCTTCCATGCGCCAATGCCACCCAACACCTTCCCTGCGCGCGTTCCCTGGTGTCCTCAACCGCGCCTCGGCGGCTGCATTATCCGGCAATCACGTTCTCTAGAGGCCTCGCTCGTGCCTCGCCCGCTCGTGTTCTTCGGCAATAGCTTCCCCACGTGTGTTCCTCGGCGGCTGCATACTCACAAGTTGATTCGCCCATGGTGGCCCACTCGAGCCTCGCTTTGGTGGCCGCGCGCTCACCAGTTGATTCGCCAATGCCGGCCCACCCCAAGCCTCGCTTTGGTCGCCGCGCGCTTGCTGGTTGACTCGCTCACACTGGCCCACCCTGAGCCTTGCATTGGCGGCCGTGTGCTCACCGGTTGAATCGCCCATGTTGGCCCGCCCCGCTTGCCGGTAGCCTCGCCCGCCCCCGCCATGGCAAGCCCCTCCCCTCCCCTCTCCTCCTGTCTTGCAGCTGGGGGCAAACGTGCCCATGGCCACACTCGGCCCCACCGGTGTCAGAGGAAGCAATGTGAAGCAGGTATTTTCAGCTTCACCGGCTTTACTCCACTCGTGTGAGCAGGATTTGGGGGACTTCAGTACTGAAGCTGTTTTGATTGCTCCAGTTTGGTAGGAAAAGATGGAAACCAGCTCTGTGAACCTGTCCAGAATCCCTCCCAAATGGGGCCTATAGATTCACCATAGCTTCCAATTTACATGTATGCCTTGTATAGTCTCATCAAATAATAACAGATACCGATCGACCAAGGTAAAAATCCCAACTATAAGGCCATACGGGAGAAATCAATGAGCAGCTCACAACACAAATAAAATATGAGAAACAGAGTACATTAACCGTTGATAAATTACAAAGAGTTCAGGTTCGTTCTCAGCACACCAATCCATACAATACACACCATGTAGCTTGATTCTGGGTGGCAATTTGAAACCACTAGTTATTAACAGACATATATATAAAACCCAAACTGACCAAGCAAACCAGCACAAACATAATATGTCCCTGACAAAGATTATTACATGAAACAAATCACACTCAAACACAAACCATGTTACATACAGCTCACGTAGATTCATAGAATGGAGAGGACGCCTTAGAGGCGTGCACGACACAGAGCTGTGGATATGAAATTCACCTGAGGTAGCTTCGGATGATATGTTTGTTGCGTGATACAAACTCTGGTGGCGGGATATGCATGTAGTAGTGACTCTGCTCTGGCAGCTTCAACTGCAGCCTGTCCCACCACTCCCACTCTCCACTCACCTCCACCTTTGACCTCCGATGTTGCATCTTCAGGAGTGGGAGATGGTGAAAGGATTGGCAGCCCCTGACAAAGATCTTTTCCCACTTTGGAGTTTCAAACCGAAACGTAACATAATCATGGATGTGCAGCAGTTGTGGGAGCTCCTGGAGGTAGATCCTTTCGATCTTTGGGAGTGGATAAGGTGCTACCTCATAATCATAATCAGTTTGTTTGTAGAACATTGTCTTGAGGTTGGAGCAGAAGAGAATGACCAGAGTCTCCAGTGCTGGTAATGACAAACTACATGGGAATAGTTTCTCCAGTCGGGGACAGTGCTCAATGTGAATGTGCTTCAGTAGCTTCAGAGTCATCAATATAGAATACTGAAGAAAACTAGGCTCCACCAAACTTAGTAGGTTATTTAGATCGAAGACCTGCAGTACCTGTAAGTGTGGTAAAGCCTCTGAGCCATTTGACCTCATTAAAAATACTACTGTCATTTGATGGCAGCGCTGGAGTTGGCATTCTTCTAGTTCATTGAGATTGTAATTTAGGTCTGTAAGGCATCTAACAAAAGCATCATCTGTGATGAATACTGAATTTGTGACAGAGAGAATATGCCTTAAGCCATTTGGGTACTGATTCACTGATGATATCTCAACATGATGTTGTTTTGGCTGAAGCTTCATCATGGGCACAATGCTAGCGGCCTCAGAATACTGGACATCACCATAAGTTGAATGCCCATGAATCCTGGTACGTGGCTCAACTTGATTGCTCCGTGGCTCCTTGCTTCTCACACTGCATGGTATGACTTGGACATTGAAAGACAGAAGAAACTGTCCTTCCTCGACCAGCTTGTTAACAGCATCTGTATCGAAACTGTGAAACATCCTTGGATCATTTATGTTGAACTGAGCAGTATTGGTAGTTTTCCCTTGGGGCGGATTTTCATCTCCACAAGTTTTTTGCTGGCAAAACATCGTTGGAATTTGAGCATCATGATTCTCACAGTGATCCAAATAGAAAACCTTTGGAAAATGAAGCAACTGATGCCATGGAAATCTCTTGAAACCAGGAACATTCAAAAGCAGCAATCTCTTGAGCTTCGGTAAGTTGGGCAAGTTGTGAGGGACCTCCTCAATAGCAGTTTCAGAAAGATCAACATCCTCCAATGCTGTCATATCATCATTAATGTTCACAGATTTGAGCTTGTTGCACCCACGCAAGGACAAGCACCTAACCCATGGTCCAGAGAGTGAGAAGATTCTCAGATTTGGAAGCCCATTGATTTTGATATCTTCCACACCCTCCCATGTCTGTATATATAGATCTTCAAGAAATGATAATAGTTCCCAGAGAGCATGAAGCCTTAAGCTAATGCAATTAGAAATATGTAGCTCTTTGAGACCTTTGGTTTTAGACATCAATGATGGGAATGACCTTAAGCTAATGCAATTAGAAATATGTATCAGTTTGAGACATTTGGCTTCGGACAGGGACATTGGTAGTGACATCAATAGCACGTTGTTGATTAGCTTGAGTGTATGGAGGCTTTGCATTTTCTGGAACATGTGCTCTGGAAAAGATATAATCTGAGTCCCCTCGACATGAAGAACCAACAGATTTGATAGTTGAGCCATGGAAGGAGGTAACTCTCTGAGATTGGTGCAATTACCGAAAATGAGCTCCTCAAGGCTTGACATTTCACAGAAGAATTCAGAAGGCAGGGTGGTGACCTTTGAGCCTGAGAGATCAAGGTAGTGTAGATTTCTCTTGTTCCTGCCATCTTGTTGGGTTAGCTCAAGCAAGGGAACCGCATTCATATCAAGTACTTCAAGGTTTTCCAGATGAGCAAGTGGTGATGATGTTTGCTTTTCAGAAGTAGATGGTGGTGGAGACATGGTCTGTAGCTGACTGCAGCCTCTGAGCGAGAGTAAGTAGTGTTAGGTTTTTGATCTCCCTGTCATTAGGCCCAACGGCCTAATGGGCCTTGTTCTCGCGCCCTGATCGGGGGCGCCCAACCCAATATGGTTGGTGGGCCCCCGTCGCACAGCGCTATATATAGGAGGTGGGGGCCGGGGCTCAAAGCACGAGGTTTGCCGCAGCCAGTTCCCCACCGACATTCCTAACCCTAATCCCGATCAGAGAAGGGGCGCTGCCAGCGACGGGAAGCCGCCACCGACGATGGCTCCTCCGGCGAACGACTCCAACATCGGCACCTCCTCCGGATCGGCCGCTGCTGCTCCAAGCGATGGTTTGCGCATTTCACCGATCTCTTTTTCCTCCTACTAGTAGCAGTCGTAGTGGTAGTCTCGTGCACCTACTGTGAATCCTTTTTGTCTACTATCCACTGTTTCCGTACCCGATCTGTCGAATCCTATGAACTACGAACCAAACATTGGTACCGGAGCGAGGTTAAGAAATAAGAACCCTAGATCGGGATACAATCAAACGAAATACACGAAAACGGACTGCCGATTCGGAATCTTTTTTTTCGGATCGGAAAGAAATGGGTGAACCCTTAACTGAATCACGACGAAACCCTAGATGATCCCTAACGTGCGGATCGGGGAGCCGGCCGTGGCCACCAGTGCTCGCGGGGAAGAAACCGAGTCGCGGTTTTGGGCGCCGCACGCGGGACCACTCGACGGCGGCGAGCTCTGCCTAGGGCGAGCTCGCGCGCCGGCGAGGGGCCCGGCGGCGGCACCGCTTAGCCGCCAGGAAGGAGCGGCTGCCGATGGTGGCCGGTGGCGGGCGGAACTGCTCCGGCGGGACCAGCCGGCGGCCTCCACCCGCCGAGCCCGCCATGGAACCCCTGTGCGGCTGCGACTGAGAAGGGAAGAGGAAAGAGATGCTCGCACTCCCTCCGGCAGTGCTCGCCCTCGGCGGCGCCGGCGGCCGTGACGGGCGTGACCGGCATGGACCTGTCGAACTGAGAATGAAGAAAATGGAAATCAAACTAGGGTTTCTGAGAAGAACCGGCGGCTGTTGGTTTTTGTTGAACCGAAACTCAAGGACAGCCGTCGGATCAACATAGATGGTCCAGATCAGACCGCGAATGGCTGGGCTAGATTAGGCCCAGGCGGGCGCGCGGCTCAGGCCGAATTCCCGGCCCAGGCCCAGGTTACGGCCTGGGCGCGGGGGCGAGCGGCCTGCTGGGCCGACCGAACTCGCTGACTGGGCCGCTGCACACCACGTCCTGCTGGGCCGAGATGAATGGTCGAACGGGCCGCCGCCTCCGCTGGATGGGCCGCGGGGGGTCAAGATGTCAGCCGGCTGGGCTGGGCCGTATTGGCCGCGGGCCGCGTTTCAGCTGGGAGCGGCTGGCCCAAACCACGCCGGTCACTGGCGTGGGCCAGCTGCGCTAACGGGCCGCGCGCCACTCGCCAGGCCGCGAGAAAGAAAGGCCTGCGGGCCATAATTGAAGAAGAAGAACAGTTTTTCAATATTTTTTTAGAAGCAATATTTATATGAATTTCATGAACTTTTTAACGAATTTGAATGAAATTTTGATAGGAATCTTCGTGCAAATTTGTCCAACGGCATTTTGCTCAGAAATAATGAAATTTTTTTTAGTGCTTCTGGAAAATAATATTATGAGAATTTTATTATTGTTTCCGCTGCGTACTTGATATATTTATTTTCATTATCAAATTCGAACCAACGGGAGAATTTGGTTTTGAAAAATGAATAATAATTGAAGATGAATTGTAGTATTGTTATTTTCTGACCAACGTTGTTAATAACAATATTATGATTTTGATTCATGAAAATTGTGCCTTAATTTTATTTCTGCCCAACGGTGATGTAAAATTATTGCATAGATGAATTATATGTTTCAATTTGACCAACGTTGAGTTAAAGCATATGATTCCATGTATAAATGTTACTCACTTACTCTGATGTGGTTTCAGGAGGCAAATGCATTGTGAACATCGCAAACATCCCAACACTCAACGGGACAAACTACCGTGTGTGGCGGGAGAAATATGAACTTGAACTTGCATTGGGAGAGGTCGATTATGCCATCATCTCACCGTGTCCCACTGAACCAGAGGACCCGGTGAGAGGTGATAATGAATCTGACGCTGATTTCGCTGCTCGAAAGCGCGATCATGCTGAGATAAGAATGAAATTTGACCTTGAACATAGGCAATGGACTCTCTCCAATCGCAAGTGCCTGTTGGTGGCCAAAGCCACCATAGAAGAACAGATAAGGGGCTCAATCCCTGAATGTGCTACTGCCACAGAATATCTTGAGAAAATCAAGAGTCAGTTTACTGGGTCTACCAAGGCCACAGCAAGTTCACTGATTAAGAAGCTTGTGAATGAGAAATATACTGGTGGTAGCATCAGAGAGCACATTTTGAAGATGAACACCACGGCATCTAAGCTCAAAGAGATGAATTTGAAGGAAGATGATTTCCTGATTCATTTAATTTTTGCTTCTTTGCCAAAAGAATATGATACTTTCATTGTGAACTACAATATGCAGCCTGAAAGATGGGGCATAGAGAGACTCATCTCAATGTGTGCTCAAGAAGAGGAGAGGATAAAATCCTCACAGAGTGAGTCCGCTCATTTTGTGAAGGATAATAAAAGAAAGAACTTCAATAACAAGAATTCTAAACCATAGGGGAAACCCAAGTGGGACAAGGCCTCTTCCTCACAGGGAAAGAAACCCCAGGAACCTGAGAATCAGCAGAGCAACTCCTATGGTGGAGCTGAAAAGGACCAATGCAAGCACTGCTTCAAGAAGGGACACTACAAAAGAGATTGTCCTGACTTCCTGAAATCTTTACTGAAAAGAGGTGATGAATTTATTACATTTGTAGATGAATCCCTGTATTTATGTTATGCAAAATCCACTTGGTGGGTTGATTCAGGAGCAACTACTCATGTTGCAAATTCCTTACAGGGGTTAAGTGGGACGAGAACCTTGCAAAGAGGAGAAAGAACGATTAAAGTTGCGAATGGAGTACAAGCCGATGTTGAAGCAATTGGAGATTTATCTTTAGAATTGAACAACGGCTTCGTACTTAGACTTAAAGAAGTACTTTTCGTTCCCTCTTTGCGTAGAAATTTAATAAGTGTTTCGAAACTCGATGATGATGGAATTGATTGCCATTTTGGTGATGGCAAATGTAAGATACTTGTTAATAATGAATGTGTTGGTCTTGCCTTCCGACAAGACAAACTTTATTTATTATCTCTTGATGAAAATGCGAACAATGTATGCGATGAGAATATGAATGATTCCCCATTTGCGAATGTAATTAAGAAGCGGAAGCGAATTGACGATGCCTCTTCGAAATTATGGCACTGTCGCTTGGGCCATATTTCGAGGGGGAGAATTGAACGGCTAATTAAAGAATCAATTCTTCCGCACTTAGAATTTTCAGATTTAGAACAATGCATTGATTGCATCAAAGGAAAGTATGTCAAGAAAATTAAGAAAAATGCCAAACGAAGCACAGGAACTTTAGAAATCATCCACACTGATATATGTGGTCCATTTCCTGTGAAAAGCATGGATGGTTGTGACTCGTTCATAACATTCACAGACGACTACTCTCGTTATGGCTATATTTATCCAATTAAAGAAAGATCGGAAGCATTGGATAAATTCAAAATATTTAAAGCTGAGGTTGAAAATCAGCATGATAAGAAAATAAAGATAGTACGATCAGATCGAGGTGGAGAGTACTATGGGCGACATACCCCATATGGCCAAATTCCTGGACCGTTTGCAAAGTTTCTACAGGAAAATGGCATAGTCGCACAGTACTCCACACCGGGGGAGCCTCAGCAGAATGGAGTGGCTGAAAGACGAAACCGTACCTTAATGGATATGGTAAGAAGCATGATAAGTTACTCCACTTTACCGATTAGTTTATGGATGGAGGCACTGAAAACCGCCATTCACATACTTAATCGAGTACCAAGCAAATCGGTGACTAAAACACCGTATGAATTATGGACAGGAAGGGAACCCTCACTTAACCATTTGCGTGTGTGGGGTTGTGCAGCTGAGGCAAAAGTGTTTAACCCAAACATAGGAAAGTTAGACTCCAAGACAGTCAGCTGCCATTTCATTGGCTATCCAGAAAGATCGAAAGGATATCGATTTTATTGTCCTGACAGACATACGAAAATTGTAGAAACAAGACACGCTGTGTTCTTGGAGGATAACATGATCAGGGGAGCATGGTAGCACGAGAAATAAGCCTACAGGAGAAACGGGTACATGTACCTACTCCGATGGTTGAAGAACCATTTTTTACGCTACCTGTTGCTGTTGAGCCGATAGTGCAGGACACTGTAGAACCAACACCTGTTGTAAGTTCTCCCGTGGCGACAATAAATGAACATGAGGAACCTGTCCTTGAGGAGGCTGTCTTTGAGGACCCCATAGAACCAAACGTCGCACATGAGGAAGAACAACAACAGCCCAATGTGGAACAAGTGCTAGAGGCCCCTAGAAGGTCTCAAAGAACAAGAAGGTCAGCTATTTCTAATGATTATGAAGTTTATGAAACAGAAGAATTTCAGATGGGGGATGATCCCACCTCATTTGAAGATGCCATGAGAAGCGACCACTCATCGAAGTGGCTTAAGGCCATGGAAGATGAAATGAAATCAATGAGTACCAACAAAGTTTGGGACTTAGAAATTATTCCTAAGGGAGCCAAAACAGTAGGTTGTAAATGGATCTACAAAACAAAATATGACTCCCAAGGGAATATAGAAAGATTTAAAGCGCGACTTGTGGCGAAAGGCTTTACGCAAAGAGAAGGGATTGATTACAATGAGACGTTTTCTCCAGTCTCATGTAAAGATTCCTTCAGAATTATAATGGCACTTGTGGCCCACTATGATTTGGAATTACATCAAATGGATGTAAGAACGGCGTTCCTTAACGGGGATTTGGAAGAAAATGTTTATATGGCACAACCGAAAGGTTTTGTTGTAAAAGGAAAAGAAAATATGGGATGCCGCCTAAAGAAATCAATCTACGGATTGAAACAAGCCTCAAGACAGTGGTATTTGAAATTTGATAGAACGATAAAAGGTTTTGGGTTTAAGGAGAATGTTGAGGACAATTGCGTTTACGCAAAATTCAAGAATGGGAAGTATATATTCCTGATCCTATATGTGGATGATATCCTGCTTGCTAGCAGTGATGTCAGTCTACTAATGGAAACGAAGAAATTCTTGTCCTCAAACTTCGATATGAAAGATCTCGGTGAGGCCTCGTTTGTTTTGGGAATAGAGATTCACCGAGATAGAAGAAAGGGGGTACTGGGGCTGTCGCAAAAGGCATACATAGAAAAGATTTTGAAGAAATTTTGTATGCATGCGTGCAGTTCTTCACCTGCTCCTATTGTCAAGGGCGATAGATATGGGGAACATCAATGTCCCAAGAATGAATATGAAATTAACCGAATGAAAGCGGTACCGTATGCTTCAGCAGTTGGAAGTTTACAATATGCTCAAGTGTGTACACGCCCTGACTTGGCTTTTGTCACCGGGTTACTTGGCAGATATCAAAAGAATCCAGGAATAGAACATTGGAAATTGGTGAAGAAAGTCTTGCGTTATTTGCAGGGTATGAAAGGCCTCATGCTAACATATAGAAGATCTGATTCCCTGCAGATAGAGGGGTATTCAGATTCCGATTATGCGGGAGAAGAAAGAAAATCCACGTCAGGATATATATTTACTCTCGCAGGAGGGGCTATATCGTGGAAAAGCTCCAAGCAAATGGTAACTACATCCTCGACAATGTATGCCGAGTTTGTAGCATGCTATGAGGCAACGGGGCAGGTGAATTGGCTAAAGAAATTCATACCCGGATTGAAAGTTATTGATGAAATAAATGAACCGATGAGGTTGTATTGTGATAACAACCCAGCGGTACAATATGCTTACAACAATAGGTCAAGTGGTGCTGCCAAACACATTGACATAAAGTACTATGTTGTAAAAGATAAAGTTCGGGATCATATTATAAATCTTGAGCATATAAGTACAGAGAAAATGCTCGCGGATCCGCTCACTAAGGGCTTACCACCCAACGTGTTCAGAGAACACGTAGCCGGCATGGGTTTAAGGGAAAGCCTATGATTCCCGAACATACGAAGGGCCCAGAAGAAACTTCATTCCAAAACAGAGAAATGTGTTGTAGCTGTTAGTCTAATGGCACTAATTGCTGTGACGATGAAACAGTTCAATGCACTAATCTGCAATGGAATAGGATAGAAACAAGGAAAATATGAATCGAAAGTTTGAGTAAGAAATTAAAGAACGAAGAAGATGATGAGAGATCAAGGGGGAGAATGTTAGGTTTTTGATCTCCCTGTCATTAGGCCCAACGGCCTAATGGGCCTTGTTCTCGCGCCCTGATCGGGGGCGCCCAACCCAATATGGTTGGTGGGCCCCCGTCGCACAGCGCTATATATAGGAGGTGGGGGCCGGGGCTCAAAGCACGAGGTTTGCCGCAGCCAGTTCCCCACCGACATTTCTAACCCTAATCCCGATCAGAGAAGGGGCGCTGCCAGCGACGGGAAGCCGCCAGCGACGATGGCTCCTCCGGCGAACGACTCCAACATCGGCACCTCCTCCGGATCGGCCGCTGCTGCTCCAAGCGATGGTTTGCGCATTTCACCGATCTCTTTTTCCTCCTACTAGTAGCAGTCGTAGTGGTAGTCTCGTGCACCTACTGTGAATCCTTTTTGTCTACTATCCACTGTTTCCGTACCCGATCTGTCGAATCCTATGAACTACGAACCAAACAAGTAGAGATTCAGCAGACAGGAGAATGATGGAGGGAGTGAATTTATAGGTGTGTAGGACAAATCAAGGACATGGAGGTGTGGGGTGAGAAGTTTATCAAGATGAAATACTGACATATTTGAACAGCCTCTCAAAATAAGGCTTGTCATCTTTATATCTCCTTTGGTTCCCCTCGGCCACCACCAATTCCAGCTTACATGCCTGCCATCATCTTTCATAAATGAGACCCATCCTAGTTGGTTTCTCTTCACACGAGTATTGAGTTCATCTTGTCCGAGACGTGGGACATTGTCAGATAACTTTGACACACCAGTAATGACACCCGTGGATGAAGTGCTTACTGTTGTGGTAGAAACAGAGTAGATTGGCAGCAACGAATATTCCTGCAAGGCTTGCATCACGACCTTTCCAGCTTCATATGCAGACCTGTAGTAGTTGCTCTGTTTTTGGCCGGTGTATGCAGGTATCTGGGTGGGGAATGTTGTTGAGAAAATCAGGTTCTCAGCCACCCAGCGGCGAACTAGCTCATCAGATGTAACGGGGGAAGTGTTGGTTGCCTGATGCCCAGCGCCTCCTTCTCCTTGCACCTGCAGGGGATGGTAGAGGATAGCATAATACAAGCAGTGCTGAGCTACATGGAGCCAAAACTTCTCGTCTCCTTTGTCCTGGAGTGTGATATAAATGGATCTGGCTGCATCCCGTAAGGCCTCATTAATCAACACAGCCCAATCTCTCCCACGGAGATCACCAAAAGGTGGTGCAGAGTAATATTCACGAGTTAAATGAAGGTCTAAATGAAGGTCTATGGCACGTGCACCTTCAGCGTCTCTGCTTTTTTCACAGACATCCTTGGAAGTGGCTGAGATGAGCCACCGCCGGTTTTGGAATATCGATGGCCACCACTCGCCCAGTATGAAAACCAATACGTCCAATGAGACGGGAACATGCAGGTTTTCTACGAGCAGCAGGTGCCTCTTCCCTTCCAATGCTTCCCTGATCCTCTCTAGTATTGGATAACTACCAGGTTGGCGGTCATAGATAGGATCCGTCCGTACGGGTCGATCTGATGCAAAGAAGTAAATGTACCTCCGCCCAAAAGCCTGGAGCATCAGGTTGTCAGAGATTTTGCCGTAGCCAAAGTAGCTCTCTTCGGCGGCAAGTTCCTTGAGCTCCTGATGAAGCTGCTTGCTGTCCTCAGGCATCGGTATTTCTGTGAGGACCTCAAACGCCAACCGAAGATGGGCTGCACTGCTGCTTGCAGCTTCAGCGGGTGGGAGCCTCACGCGTGTAATTTGGTCGTAGGGCCCATATAAATCCCTGGTGCGCTCGAACAAGAGCCTGGTGAGAGTGGGTACAAAGGAACCGGAAGCTGCAGGTCCAATTCCGATGTTCCATACCACCGGGTGCTCATTGCTCCATTCCCCTACCTTCTCTTCCAAGGCTGCTAGTTCAGACCAATCAACATAAATCCCAAGCCTCCGAGAGAATACGGTTTCATCCAACCTGGAACATAAGGCCTGGTAAGTGCTGTCTCAAGATGTTCTTATGAAAAGATCTGGAGAAGGTACTGTCCAATTCTTAGTATATCAATTTATTTCTTTCACCAACCGCAACCACACATAGAAAATGAATAAGTTGCTTCCACTGTGCGAATCATATTGAACAATGTTCTTTTTTCTTGCCATTTGGATCATCATTTAGCAATTAGCAAAACGAAAGTATTATAATTATAAAAAACATCTGCCCTCGGATTTGATAGACATTAATCATCATCAACAGTAGTAGCTATTGGATCCATCATGTTCTATAAAAAAGTAAACAATATAAAATAACATCTTTAATTGGTATCCAAATTATTTATCTCAACCTTTACAAAGTAAACAAAAACAGCTCTAAAATCTACATGCCACTAGTATAAGCTATTACAAAAAATAATACAATATATCCATTAAGTAAACTATATATTTATATATCACACACTTCTATTGTTTTTAAGTTGAAAGTAAGCATGATGCTATGTTCCACGATGCAAACTAAGTAAAAATGTATAAATTAGGATAAATATTAATTTTAGTAGCTTATCAACCGTGGAAAAGTGTAGCCCTGACAAACCACATAGGAATAATATTGACAGTTCATTTTTAAGTTATATTATTAATACTTCATGATAATAAATTTTTAAAATTGATGTTTTAAATGGTATCTAAATTATTCACACTTTGACTGAAACATTATGTCTTAACAATATTACTAATTCTATTTTAATTATTTTATATTTATAAAACAATAATACTATCGTGGGTTTGTAACCGCAGCGAGCATCGTGGTTGTCCATCGCTGTGTGGGTCTCCGGTGGCTCGGACACTCAGAAACATGAAAGGGACACAACGATTTATCCTGGTTCAATATAGTGAAGGAATGCCCAATCAGGGGTTACAACGGTGGAATGCCCTACTCCAAAACTGAAGGGGATAAGTGAGATCCTCCTGGGGTGGGTGGAAAAGCGCTCCAGCCTAGGCTCCTCCTTCGAGGGAGTGGGGGCGCCGCCGAGGAAGAAGCGCTTCGATCCGAAGTTCCTCACCGCTCACAAGTTCCTTCTATGGTCTTCATTTCCTCTCTTTCGCTCCTCAGCGCTTGCGCCCTCCTCCCCTTTTTTATGAGGGGACCATTGCTGGGTTGTAGGGGGCGATCCTCGAAGAAGTCTTCCAGCAGTGGGGCACCGCTGGCCTGGCTGAGGGTACACGATAAAGCCATAGGCAGTGACCCCGTCTAAGGAGTCCCCGTTGCTTCAGCCGTAAGATGACAAGGGTGTGATCAGCATGGAGATGGCTGGTCGGGTACCCTTGTCCACCCTCGTGCTATTGGAAGGTCCAGCTTCCTAGGGGTCAGACGCCCTTCTGGGGGCGCTCCTTGTCCTCGCGGCGTCTCCTCCTCCTGGGGTGCACCGACTGGTGCCTCCCATTCGTTTGGCGACACACTATTGTTGGTGACAGAGACAATCCGCCCAGGGCTAGAGGTCGATGCACCATGTGAGCTGGATAACTGACAAGAGGCCAATGCGTGGGAGTGACTGAAGATGAGCGACACCATTGTCGATGAGCTGCTCTAGTTGTTTCATGACTCGCTCGCATACGGCGTGACCCGGAGAAAGGACATGATGTATCACCACGCTAGGACAGCAAGGACCTGTGACATAATGAAAAACTCAACCTCCATGGTTCCTCGTTTGGTTGCGTGATTCGCTGAGTCTTTTCTGCTGGTGCAGGAGCGGCTTCACCTTTTGAGGAGCAAGTCTGCCAGTGTCTGGAGCTGGGAGAAGGGGACCAACTCGAGGGCATCCCTTTTTTGGATGAAGGGGACGGGTGCGATTTGCCCATGTCAGTGGTGGTGCAACCATTGTTGTGGGCCCACATGCCTGGCACCTATGGAGGTCCTTGCCCTAGAATGCGATGAGGCGAGGTGGACTGTGCAGTTGGTAGAGGAGGAAGCAGCGGCAGAGCAGTTAGCCAAGCATGCCATGGAGGTGAGGGTGAAGGCCTCCAAATGAAAAGCCATGGCAGAGGAAGAGGCCCAAGAGATGGCCAGAGGACACTAGAGTTGAGGGTGGCTTTGGAGGCCTCAGAGGCCACGAAGGCGTTTGCCCCCATAGAGCTCAACAGTGCCCCAACAACTCATCTCAAGTGCATTCTCCCTCCTTTGCCTTTCACGAGGCCATACCATGCGGCCACCAGTCTCTGATCCACTTGTGTCTTGCCGTCTACCATGCAATGCAGGGCTACGTGTGCAGATCTCGTGAGGCTGCGTGAGAAGGCCCACCTTCTATAGAAGAGGATCAACGAGGAGCGGCGTGAGTGCAAGAGCTCCACGAGGAAGCGAAGGCCCTCGAGAATGACCAAGTGAGCCTGGTGCAGCGGAAGCAAGTGCTCAAGTTGTGGGACGACTTTGTGGGTGCTTGTGCTCCCTACTAGACCATTTCTAGCAGGTTGTGCAAGGTTCCATTCACCATGGGATAGTCATGGCCCTAATGGTGATGAAACTCTAGCTCCCCTAGGTCGACTTCAAAGCCATAAGCCGTGGCCTTTCGGACAGCACTGATGCAAAGTGTCTGCGGGAGACCGAGATTAGCTTGGAGCCGTCAATGGATGCCGTGGTGGACATCATCGATGATGAGGATGTCCTGCTGCGGGGTGACCACCTAGGAGGGGCGAAGGAAGATCCTAAGACCATCCCTCGTAGCCCTGACCTATGTGCAATTAGATTGTGAAATTTCATTGTATTTTGTTACGGTGTCATGGCCCCCTAGGAACACAAAAAACTTCATATTGCTGTCGAGTTGTATGCTTCCATATCTCTCGACTATCCTTTACCCTTTCTGCGTGTTTTTTTGGCTAGATTCCCTCTCGGTGCCCAGTTCTTCTAGGGTCTGGTGGCTCTTAGCAGTAACCTTGTTCGTCGGGGTCGATCCTATTTGGCGTTTGAGCGTTGGCACGGCCCGGTTGGGCTAGAGACCCCAAGAAGAATGCAAGACATAGGGCAAACTCTGGCTAGGGGTAGGAGCAAAAGGCTCACATGGTGGTTTCTTGTCCCTAGGTCGTATGCTTGGGGAGAGCCCCTGAGCCCTTCGCCTTGCCTAGGGTAGCCACAAATGATGAAGGGCCGCTAATGCCATGCCATTTCTAAGGAACATGGCCATTTAACAACGATAGTGCAACCTTCTCATTAAGTCATGAGTTAGAGAACGAGGTATGGAAAAGAAATAGAAAACTTAGAAATGATTACGTAGCTTTTAGTTTGCCTTCTATTCACTTTATTGGTGCAGAAGGCCGAGTGCCTTGGCCTATCGCAGGTGCCGATCTACTAGCCTGGTGGCTCGGCTAAGGCCTTCCCTTGGGGGAACAGTCGGTACATGCCTCAGTCGATCGACTCCTTCTGTAGAGCCGAGCCCCCAAGTGGAGGTGCCAGCCAAGCCATCATAGCTGTGAGTAGCATCTGGGGCCTCACCGGAGCTTGGTTGGTTGAGCGACGTGACTGCCTTAGCCTTCTTCCCTCCTAGCCTTCTTCTATGCCTTGGGCTACTTGAACCATGCCCTCACCAAGCTTGACAAGAGTAGGGGCAGGTATCAGATCATGAAGTTGTCATCTAACCCCTGGCCCTCATCGTGAGCCAATAGTTTTCGAGCTAGTTGTCGAGGTTGTTCTCCCTGTCGTACTTGGTGATGTGGGTCAGCGGTCAAAAGCGCTTGGGGTAGGAAGCCGCCTATATCCTAGCCCTAAACGCCTAAGGGTGGAACTAGTCTTGGCTCGGGCTCCCTCACCGCCGCTCGGGATTCGGTGACTTGTCCTGAGCATAGCGCCTCACCTTGACGGTGTTGGTCATGTCCCGATCTTCTCCAATTCGGCTACACATGGTAGGTCGATGGGAGGAGGCTCGGCCCTCCAATCTATCGAGGCTTGGCACATCTTGTCCTTGGGCGGTCAGAGCTATCAGCAAACGTGTCACCACTGCTACCTCCTATTAGCGGGGTGCGTGCATCGGAAGCGGTCCCGATTGAAGGTCGACGTTGGCTGGGATGACCTCAAGGCGGCGTTGTAGTGACAAGACGCCGAGCTTTTGGCTACTACTCAAGAGCAATGTGGAGGAGCTGCCATGCCTCTCGGAGCTTCTTGTTGGTTCTCTGGTTCAGCATGCTAGAGATGTTGCAGAGACGGCTAGCGACAGTTGCCTTTGTCACCACGCGGGGAAGTGCAGCATGTTGGGAACCCCCTGCGGTTGTCGTCGTTGTCGGGGCAGGGTGGCCTACTGACACTCATTTCCTACATCCTCCTCTCAAGTTCAGCATGGTCAGTGTCGAGGTCGGCTTGTCAAGCCTAGAGGCACATAGCCTTCTCCCTGAGGTAGGCTGCACGGTGGTTGGGCTTGGGGGCGGTGTCGACTCCAGTCAGGTCACCGATGAAGAAGCATTCGCGCGACGGTGAGAAATCATCGTGTTCATCGGAGTCATACTCTAGTCCAAGCCTCTGTAGAATCTCCTAGAAGTCACATAGAGAGTGGACATCGGTCCCCCTGCCCCTAAAAGGATGACGTCGTGGGGCATCTCCCGATGACGAGGTTCTCCAGCAAGAGCTAGAACGATGCCGCAGCTTTCTACATGCCGTATGGGAGGTCAGGAGGATGGAGCAGAAGCGATGTGGCAGCAACAACTCCTCTCCAACACCGATCTAGTGCTAGACTCTTGCCAGCATGTAGAACATCTAGCAACGCTCTAATATGGTGGGATTCAGGCCCCAAACCGAGTCAAATCTACTAGGAAAGGACCTCGAGGTCAGCTCCTCGGTGGTCCAGTAGAGGGTACGACATTGGGGACTTGTTGTCCTCCTATGTAGTCTCCTTGAGGGGGTGAAGCTCGCCATTGTAGCTGGCAATGCAGGCAAAACTCCAAAAGCTGAGGATTTGTCCCTGGGAGAAGGTGCCAACAGCGATGATGATCTCACCGAAGAAGTGCACGCCCCTGCTTTGGCGATGAGGCGGGTGGATCTAGCCACCATAGAGTTGTGATCACACATAGTGCACTCCTCTACCTAGAGGATTCATAATCGCAGTGAGCATTGTGGTTGTCCTTGGGAAGTCGATGTGTGGGTGTCCAGTGGCTCAAACATTCAGAAACACAAAGCAATTCAATGATTTATCCTGGTTTGGGTTTCTGAGGCCTATGTGCAGCAGTATAGTGATCTTCATGTTAATTAATGCCCAATCAGGGTAACAATGGTGGAAATAAAGAGCGTTTAGTAGGAGATCGTTCGGTGCCTTCTCTAGTTGAGGTTCTCTTGTTCTCTTGGGAAAAGTCCCCCTTCTATAAGAATTTTCCATCGCTTATACTCTAAGGAGGTCCAATGTACAAGTCGATTTGGGTTCTAGTCTATGGTCCATGCACCGTGTCCATGAGTCCTCTGCCACAGTGTTGATGGACCTCACCTTGTCACATAGGAAGGAGTCAACAGAGCTACAACCGCCGCCTAACGCCGCTACCACCATTCTAGCACTTGACCGTTAGGGGCTGTCTACTGTGGCGTAGTCTCCCGGGTGAACCTTCTCAAGGCTTCGTTGGCTAGCAAGGAGCCCCCGCCTAGAGAAGCTAATGAGTGGGCCCTAGAGCCCTTTGCCCCAGGAGCTGGTGAATTCCCTTGTCTTGATGTGTCACACTGGTTGCATGACATTTCCAAAGGAGTGGCTTATAGGGCCTCATATCCGTTGAATGGGTAGACAGTGTGGCATCTCCATACCAGTTAGGCATCGGATGCCTGGCGGATTTCTTGTGGCTCGGGACATCGGTTTGTCACCCGAGCAGTGTCTCGGGCATGCGATAGATTGGACTTAGAATTGGGATGCCGTCACTCGACAGTCCAGGGCCTTAGCAAGCCCCCAAGTCCCGAGCAGTGGGCACGGGAGTGCTCGGGCTATCCCTGATTCCTTCAAGAGGGTGCGTGCGAGTGTACCCGATGGGTATAGCGCCCGAGCCCCCCTATGTTTGACTCTCGTTAGCTCTACATATATAGTTCTATGATATAAAAGTTTCAACATCTTCAATTCTACGGTTGTTGGCATTTATTAACACAAACAGAAAAGATCCGCAAGTGCACGGATATCGTTGTAGCTTTCACCCGGAGGGTTTTAAATATCGTATCCATAGGGAAACGTGTAAGTCGACTACGTGTTCTAACTTAACTAGAAAAGGTGAATGAGTTGGAAATATAAATAAGGTGGGAACAACTAAAGTGAAAACAAGACTAAAACGTATGAGAGGATCAATCTAGTATGGGGTCGATAGTAGGAGTATAGAGAGGATAACTCGATCAGGATTTCTACTTCTAACTTGGACAGTCCACATCTTCTACTATTCAACTAGGGAATTACTATGGAAGACCGCAAACAGAGTATGAATCTACCATGTAATTATATATCCTGCTAGGCCTACAGACGGGAGGTGGACAACAGAGGACTCAACGAAGCTATCACCTTCATGATCTACCACCGATCTGGAATATAGGGTGCATCTACGAGTAACCCTAGTCTAAGCACCACGCTTACACTACGAATTATACTCTAACCTAGTCGACTAGATTAAAGCGCTCAAAAAAGACTCACAAACCAGAAGAATAATATAAACATGAATCTTACTTGAATCAGAAGTTGATTGCCAGAGCCTGAGCCATCTCAGGAGCAAGCCCACGTAGAACTCGATCCTGCCGAAGTACAAGTTGAAGAGGCATCGACAGGCCAGCACCTTCTCCGAACTCCTCCCTCGCTCTCCATCTCTCTACTATCTAGAAGACTAGATCTATTCTAACTTGGGAGTTGAGAGGACATCCATTCGAGGGACACCTCTCTTCCCCAAACCCTAGCTTTTCTCTTAAAGGTGATTATGATGATGGATTGAATGAATTCCCCTCGGAGGGGGTCTGGGGCCTCGTTTATATAGCCCAGAGCATGGAACCGTGGCCCTTGGATCAAACCGACCTTCACGTGGGGTTAGGATGCATCCTTGGAGGTGGTTGAAGTAGCTTGCAAAGGAAGGAGCCGAGGGGCAGTGGCTAGGGGCCGGTCGGCCTAGGGTGAGGCCGGTCGGCCCCACCTGGCGGCGCCTCGTGGTGGCCCTCCTCGTGGAGTCCTCTGGTGTCCTCTAGAAGCCTCTTGCATGTTCGTGACGTGGAGATTAGGCCGATTGACGCGGGTTCCTTCTCATGGAAGATATCAATTCCTAAATTATTCTGATAACCCCCTGCAAAATATAGATTCACCAAAACTCGTGGAATTTCGTTAGTTGACACCCTAAACCTATGTTGGTGATCATTTATTAGCCCTTTATATGTTTATTTTAACCCTTTATTATGGTAGATAACCATCATCAACAACTCCCCCAAGCTTACCTTTTGCTAGTCCCTTAGCAAATATTCATAATGGATCAGGAGTTGCTACAATGCTTTCACGCCTCAAAAGTACACATGCGTTGAAACAAGAATTTTCCTTCGGATTAGGTCTAACCACTCTAACCTTCAGACTTACCCATATTACCTTTAACTATGGAGCTTATTAGCCTTCACTTGGGTCTTGAGCAGTCAAAAAGTAGAACAATCAAATCAAGCACTATGTCTCAAGCTCTTCATTCAACTATTATTCCAGAGTTTTGCAAGATTTTTAAAATAAAACTCATAGTATCTTTTTGTATGACTCTCTCAAATCTCTCAATATATGTGGTATTTCTGGATCCTCTCCAAGGCAAAGTGAGATTTGCCTTCTCTTATCCTACATCTAATGCTTTATCTGGAGTTTATAGGTATGGAGACAGCGTGTACATACTTGCAAAGCATATTTTGTAAAGTCAAACTGTGGATCCAGAGAAATGAGGCATACGATCAAATCAAGAAGTGCATGTGTATGGATCAAGGAGTGGTTTATTTATGATGAAGTTGATAGTGGATCTAATTCTACTTTTGCTCCTTTGAAAGGGATTTTGATATTCTCTTTGAATAATTGAAGAACTTAGACTAAGAGATATTTTGGGCTATAGTTTTTTTTAGAGAGGCGGGCATCTAAGTACCCATTATTTTGGTAGGACACTTGTCCATGTTTTACTCTCTATATATTTCTCTTTCTTCTTTTTTTATAAATATATAAGCCCAGAACATTCTTGTCTATAATGAAAGATTGAGAGATAATAATAACCTGGAGCAACAGTAACTAGGGCTTATGAAATGTATGGATAGGTGACAAAAATTCTATAAGACATGTGAGTGGTGTTCTCTCCCAGTGTAGGAGAAAAATATATTTGGTGGATCTAAAGGCATGTTGTTGCGTACTTCCAGAGTAGAAGCAACATATTTGAGTAGAGTGTACGTGATCTTGATTTTAAAAGTACGACAAGCCTCTAAGGGTCAACAGAGCTCAACAATGCTCAATGCAAGTACAAGTAGTAAAAAGTATGAATGGAGTTTTCTATCCTATGTATGGCTGTGGTAGGAATTTTAAGCTTTGTCATACAAGTACTCATCATGGTATTTTAAGATTTCAAAAGATAAAATTCTCCAGAACTCTAGCATCAGTAGGAGCAAGATAAATAGCAGCTCAGACTTTCTCATATCATACTCCTCAACTACCTAGATTTAGATCCAGCATTTGCAACCCAAAAGTTTTAGGCTCAGAGTTTATCTTTAGATCAAGACAGTTCTACCAAAAACTCAGGAGAATTCGTGTTTGAAAACTAGGCACTTGAAAGGAATTACGGCAGAGCAACTATTCATCATTTCCATAACAGAGATTATTCTGAGGGCTCTCTATTCACAAACTAATTCAAGCAAACTTGACACACTCTAACTAACACACATTATTACAAAATAGCACAATATAAAACAAATACTCGACTAGATAAAGTAGACACAATAAAAATCCATAAATATTAAAAAGTATGTCTCCTGACCATAATTATGTAAGTGTGAACCTTCATGTGCTCACTATATATTTTTTCTTTCTTTTTTTATTTCTTTTTGAATTTATTTATAGAAAGAAAACTTTAAGGGGGTAAGGATACTTACCTGGAATACACGGGGGTGCCTTCCACGAAGCTAAATGTTGACGTAGTCATTCGATCTTGCAATGTAGCAAACTGGTAGTGGAGATGTACGTCTTCTTTCAGAAATTGATTGATGTTGATGACTGATGAGACAGTGCTCCAACAATGGATAGAGCATCCACTTGCTTGTCAGCTATTTTTGGTCCTTCAAATCCTGTGAAACTCAAATAGACAACAAAACTTGTAGAACATGTTAAGCGTTAGTGGTTTGGCCACTTAAGCCTCAGTTGTCCAAAGCTTTTCTTCTAGGCAGAGTTTCAGTGGGATTTCTTTCTCAATATTTTTGTATTTTATATTTTCTATGATGCAAAAGAAAATGCAATAGGATGAATGCATGCATATTTATTTTTATTTTTATGCCACCACGGTGAATATTCCTATGGGTTTTTTACACACCACAAAATTATCCACATGGGGCTTTAGGATTTATGATGCAGCAAATAATATATATATATATATTATAATGCAATGCTAATGCAGAAAAGTAAATATGCTAAATGAAAATGATTATGCAGAAAAGATAAATATGGATAACTACTGATTTTACCTCCCGAAGAGGGTTCATTGTTTTAAGTTCTCTGAATAGGACTTCTCACTATGTTCATTCCTTTGGTGAATCATCTTGTCTCAGAGGTGGAGACCTTGATAACTACACCTCTTGATATGGTGTTACCCATGTTCTTCGTTTGTCCAGTAGCTGTTTGAAATGAAGCATTAATTGTGGAAGTTGACAGCATCTTGCTCAGTGTGCATGTTCTGATAGATTCAAGACCTTCACTTTGTATAATTTAGGAGAGTTGACAAACTCATCCATGTTTTGTTCAAAGTGTGTCCTACTCATAAAGACAAGGTAGAGATCAAGTGCATGGGCTCTGTTGGTGGAAAAACACCAACAAAACCAAAAGTTTTGTTCGTTCTTCTCTAACCTTAGGCATGGTGAACAAGATAAAGTTGAAGTTATGGGTGATAAGATCAGAAGATGAGCATGAGTGTGAATATGCAATATTTTTAGCTCATTTGGTTAAGACAGTGAGATTAAGAGAGTGAAGCTAAGAACAAAGATTAAAGAACTGAACATGTTAAGTTGATCAGGTTAGATCAAGCGAAGTTGTAACTTAAACATGTTTGGTTCTTCATTTATGTGCATACCAGGATCGAGAAAAGCTTTTTTAATAGTGATTATGTACCTCAAGATACTACTTTTGTCATTGAAGAGTGATGGTACTGAACCACCCTGTGGAAACTTCTCTTGCCCAGCTAGTTCTGCTCATGAATGGCTTATCTTCACCATCTTTTTGTTCTCATGATCTTGACATTCTTGTCGGTCCTTGTGCTCCCCTCATTATCTTGAGAATTTCTCCATGATGGTCTTTGTCTTGAAGGGGCTTGGTGGAGATTTGTTCACCTTCTTCCATGGAGTGAGTGCTTTGATTATAGATCTTGTTTCGTGGCACTCATCTTCTTGTTCCATGGATCTCTTCATGATGTGTGAGCTGTGTTTCCCTTGTGTTTGTTATTCCTTTGATCTTTTTGCTCCAGACCTAGAAAGGTTAGTGACAAGAATACCCGAAGGAATATTTTTACAATTATATCTCTATGCTCGTTTCACAAGGGCAGCATAGCAGAAAGGTGAATACTCGTGTTAGGATCTAAAAAGTGCTTGTTTTAGGACACTAAGTTTGTCCTTGGGAAACCTTCAAAATGTGTTTTGGTGAAGTGGGTTCCCCTCCAACACCAACATTAAGAGCACAACGAGATCTGCAATATTTATGATAAACATATGCATCTACAACCACCCTTTTGAAATTTTTATAAACAGAAAGAGTGAGGGGGTTGGAGATCTCGAATGTGGGGAGGTTGAAGAGACCAATTGAATTGGGAGATGTCTTATATGAACATGGATTTAATAAGGTGGTTATGGAATAGATTCCATGCTCATTGATGTCATCTTTGTCTCCAATCTAAATGTTTAGAATTTCACTTGGATTGGTGACTCTTGAATTGGCCTCGTCTAGGGCTTCCTCCATAGATGGATAAGTATCGTCCTCAAAGTCAAAGGGAGTTAAAAACTCACCATTTGAGTTTGAGCCAAGATTAGATTCTATCAAGGCTTCTTCCTTGTCCATCCATTCTATTCCTGCCAATGTCGTAGCATCTCTTCGTCATCCATGTGGTCATTATGAATCCTACGGTTTGATTGTCTTAATGGATTTCTAGGATCATCATGAGACTTAGAGGGAGAGCATACGAGGGATCATCGGGGTCAAGGATGGATTGAAAAATGGGTGAGGTAAGTCATCTAATGTGGGCATAGAAGGGGATAAGATAGAATAATTTCCAAAATTGCTTGGCTCTCCTTCTATGGCATCACTAGATATGCCATCCTTGCATTTCTTCCAATGTGCTCTATGGGGGAAAGGTAGTTGAGAACACTTTTTTCTAGATGCCATACTATTTTTATATTGATCTACCAGCATCTTACAAAACTGGAAGTCTAAGCTATCATCATTACGTTGGGGTATTGATGTCTTAGGATTGACAGCTGAACCTTAGGATTGAAGTGGTTGTGACTTAGCTATCAAAACTTCCTCTTTTTGTTCAGGAGAGAACTCCTTTTTCTTGGGGGCTTAAAATGAATTTTAGTCCATCGAGTGGCTTGACTAGTAATTTTTTCAAGCATGACCCTTGCTTCACTTGTAAGCAAATGAAGAAAAGCTCCTCCAGAGGATAAATCAAGAAATTCCCTAGAATCCTTGCTAAGACCTTCATAAAAATGTTGAAAAAGTATTGGGTCTGCAATAGCAAGGTCCGGGCCAATGAGGGTAAGGTCAATAAAGCGATCCCATGATTCGGCAAGAGATTCTTCTTCTAGTTGTCTAAAAGTTAGAACATCTTTCCATAGGTCATTCACTTTGGAGATGGGAAAGAATTTTGATAGAAATTCATTGCATAGTGTCTTCCAATCTCCTTGCGCACGTTCTACATTGAGTTTATACCAATGTTTAGCTTTTCCCGTTAAAGAGAATGGAAATAGCTTCCATTGGATGGTCTCATCGGACATGCCCTTTATGCGAATGAGGTCACAGATCCGCTTAAACTCTCATAGGTGCGAATATGGGTTTTCCTCAATTTCCCCCATGAAGGTTTTTTTTGAACAAATTCTATGAAATCCGGGCTTATCTCAAAACCAGATGCTGTGATAGGCTCGGAATGTTCTGGTGGTCTAAGGCGTGTGCCCATAGGGTTAGCATATTGATAGATAGGAGTGTTATTATCCATGCTAACAAAAGATGAAAGGAAAAAGAATAGAAGGGATGAGGTGAAGGATAAAAAGAAAGAAGGTATGAGAAAAGATTTTTTTTCTTTTTAGAAAATATAAAACAAAAGGGTAAAGATAAGAAAAGAGATTTTTTTTCTTTTATGTATATATATATTTATTTATTTTTGTTTTTAAAAAAGGTTAGGCTAGGTTCGTAGTCAATTCAGCAACCGTTTCCCCGGCAACGGCGCCAGAAAGCTTGTTGGTATTTATTAACGCGAAAAGAAAAGATCCGCAAGTGCACGGATACTCTTGTAGCTTTCACCCGGAGGGTTTTAAATATCGTATCCACAGGGAAACATGTAAGTCAACTACGTGTTCTAACTTAACCAGAAAAGATGAATGAGTTGGAAATATAAATAAGGTGGGAACAACTAAAGTGAAAACAAGACTAAAACATAAGAGAGGATCAATCTAGTATGGGGTCGATAGTAGGAGTATAGAGAGGATAACTCGATCAGGGTTTCTACTTCTAACTTGGGCAGTCCACATCTTCTACTATTCAACTAGGGAATTACTATGGAAGACCACAAACAGATTACGAATCTACCACGTAATTATATATCCTGCTAGGCCTATAGACGGGAGGTGGACTACAGAGGACTCAACGAAGCTGTCACCTTCGTGATCTACCACCGATCCGGAATATAGGGTGCATCTACGAGTAACCCTAGTCTAAGCACCACACTTACACTATGAATTATACTCTAACCTAGTCGACTAGATTAAAGTGCTAAAAAGAGACTCGCAAATCAGAAGAATAATATAAACATGAATCTTACTTGAATCAGAAGTTGATTGCCAGAGCCTGAGCCATCTCAGGAGCAAGCCCACGTAGAACTCGATCCTGCCGAAGTACAAGTTGTTGAAGAGGCACCGACAGGCCAACACCTCCTCCGAACTCCTCCCTTGCTCTCCATCTCTCTACTATCTAGAAGACTAGATCTATTCTAACTTGGGAGTTGAGAGGACATCCATTCGAGGGACACCTCTCTTTCCCAAACCCTAGCTTTTCTCTTAAAGGTGGTTATGATGATGGATTGAATGAATTCCCCTTGGAGGGGGGTCTAGGCCTCGTTTATATAGCCCAGAGCATGGAACCGTGGCCGTTGGATCAAACCGACCTTCACGTGGGGTTAGGATGCATCCTTGGAGGCGGTTGAAGTAGCTTGCAAAGGAAGGAGCCGAGGGGCAGTGGCTAGGGGCCGGTCGGCCTAGGGTTGAGGCGGTCGGCCCCACCTGGCGGCACCTCATGGTGGCCCTCCTCGTGGAGTCCTCTGGTGTCCTCCAGAAGCCTCTTGCATGTTCGTGATGTGGAGATTAGGCCGATTGACGTGGGTTCCTTCTCGTGGAAGATATCAATTTCCGAATTATTCTGATAACCCCCTGCAAAATATAGATTCACCAAAACTCGTGGAATTTCGTTAGTTGACACCCTAAACCTATGTTTGTGATCATTTATTAGCCCTTTATATATTTATTTTAACCCTTTATTATGGTAGATAACCATCGTCAACAACGGTGCAAGCTAATGACTAGTTATATCACTATAAAAACTATGAAGATATCTTAGGACCTCTAATATTATTTAGTAGAATATAAAATGACAATTATTAATGAAATATATAGTGTCAATGATATGGACCCAAGGTACCTCACCACCCGAATAATGACTCATAATATCTATGGTGGGCCAAAGCTGGTGGCGATGAGGCCCAATCGAACTAGAGCACGTCATCGTATGTGGTGGACAAACAACAAGTTAGATGGAGCTAGAAGCCATAACAAACAAGGAATAGTGGATCCTATACTTAGATTTTCTTGTAACAAACAAGGAAACTTCGCATAAACCAATTGGGACTTAAACTATAACCCTACCCCCGGACTATATAAGGAGTGGTAGGGAGCACCCGATTGAGAGACGCTACTACTTGACTATATTGCATGGAACCCTAGGCAACTAGTCATTAGCGCTCCTCTAAACACCGAGCATACGAGATAGAGAGATTTGTTCTCATCTAGATGTAGGGTATCCTGTTACTTGAACCTGTATATATTTGTGTCTTGAATGCTACCCTTCTTATTCCCTATGCGTGATATGTTGATCTATATTGTTGGAGCTGATACCTATGACAGTTGGCATGCTCGGTAGGGGCTTTTGCACACTGATTTCATGTGTTTTAGATTGAAATCATCTTCCACTTCAACGATGGCGAGAAGCTTCACCCGGGCGCTGAAATCACCTTTGGCATCTTGGACTTCATCGCTGACTAGCTCAAAAACTTGTATCGGTAGGATCCAGATACCCATGGATACAAAAGATACTCTATGGGGTCTACTTGGTAAAGAAGAAGTTGGTTGTAGATCTAGATAAGCTCTACAACTTTGTAGTTGACAACTTTTTTTGTTAGAAATCACTTATGGTCTCAATTTTGTATTTCAACTTTTAACATTTTGAAATTCAAATTTTCAAATGACCTGGGATGGAAAATTGACCAAACCCAAAGTTGTAGATCTCAATGAGAACTACAACTTTATAGTTGATGACTTTTCATTTGAATTTGTTTGGGGTTCCAAATATTCGTTTCAACATCCTGAAAAGTGAACAATGGGGGAATGGATATGCCATACAGACATAACTCAATTGGGTGGACTGGTTAGAAGAGCTAGGGTGGAGTGGTCAGACATACATGCAAGGCCAGAAGTTATCAAGTTTGAGTCCCACAACCGCGCAGCACGTGACTTGCGACGCGGGATCTTGCTGGGGCTTTCTAGGATTAAAAGATTTTTTTTGCTTATTTGGCCTAAGTTTTTAAATTTCTAGGAACCTATTTTGTAGTAGTGTACAACTTTGTAGTTGAAACATTTTTCATCAACTAGTTGCAACTAGCCTAAAAGGAGAATTTTTTTCAAACGAACTTGGATGGAGAAATGACACGAAGCAAAGTTGTATAGTTGACGAATTTGCATTTGAAATCATTTACGGTCCCATTATTCTATTTGAAGCCCTCACAATTTGAAATTCAAAATTTTGAAATGACCTTGTATGGAAAAAGGACCAAAACCAAATATATTCAACTTTGTAGTTGACGACTATTTCATTGGAAATCATTTATGGACCAGAAATTCTATTTGAAGTTCTCGCTTTTTAAATTTAAAATTTTGAAACAACCTAGGATGAAAATCAACCACAAGTAAGAGTTGTAGATCTTGACAAGATTTAAAACTTTCTAGCTTAAAGCTCTTTTGGTTTGAATTCGTTTAGACCTTAAATAATAATACAATATTTAGTATAGTGGATACAAAATGAATGTATATGCTACTCAGTCACAACTAATCATAGGGCTCATGGCAGACCTTGTCTAGTTAACCCTCCTGGTTGGTAGGCGAGTTGTGCCCCAAAGTAAACAGTTGTTATTTACCATTCCTTGTTCAAGTAATAGTTACAGAATAACCCATAGTATTCCACTCCTTTCCTCCCCAACATCCATAGAATCCATTAGTTCTAGATTTAGGTCACTCCTTGTTCCCTGTGGATTCGATACCTAGGATTACTCCTTGGTGTGCGCTTGCGGTCTATTCTATGTGTGCCACCACTGGTGTCAACAAGCTTTTCTGGCGCCATTGCCATAGAACGGTAGCTGATCATCTTGAATCTAGAATTAGGATTTTAAATTTCATCCTTGTTTTAGTTAGTTATGGAAAACATGTCTATGTACCAATATGCTACTCCACGGAGTATGCGATTAGAACCATGTTTATCGTCCCAACCTAAATATTCTGATGGTTATGAACTATATCCTAGTTTCATAACCAAAGTTCACGCGCATATTTTCTTCGGAGATGAAAAGAAAACCTATACATTCACCTATGTGAATTCGAACAAGTGTGTTCATGCATGTATGTTTCAGGCATGTCACAAGAGACCCTTAAGTGGAAGCTATTTCCATTCTCTTTGACGGGATTAGCCAAACTATGGTATACTCAAAACGTAGGAAGTGTACATGGAGAATGGGAGGTTTTGCAAACTAAATTTTGCATAGCCTTTTCCCCATTTCCTGGGTAGTTCAACTCCATCGTGAAGTTCTAACTTTCCAACAAAAGGAAAAAGAAACCTTGGGCGCGGCCTGGGCTCGTCTTAACGATATACTATCTTCGGGGCCCGACCTAACTATTCCTGATGCTATATTGTTACGACACATATATTTAGGACTTAGTAAGGAGACTACCCATTATTTAGACATTGCTTCAGGAGGATCATTCCTTCATCTGTCTCCAAGTGGAGGGAAAGATGTTCTTAACAAAATTGCTAAGAACACTCCCTACACGGGTATTCGTGATGAATGTCCTGAAGTAGATGGCGTTCAACCACAAGAACTAGAAGTGCTAGAGGCCAAAGCACCAATTCCTAGCCCAACTCAACCCTCTAGTACCTCTCCTGAACCAATTCCTGAGCCAGTTCCTAAACCTCTATAAGTGGAAGAAGAATCTCCTCTAGAGTTCCCTTTTGAAATCGAAGACAATCTGTTTGAAGACTTTGGAAACGTTAAGAACTACCCTCTTCAAGACAAACCACCTTTGAAAAAATATTTTGATCTTTCCAATGAGGAATTTAGCCATGAAGATCTGCAGGACCTTTCTGCCATCCATAGTCATGAGTGGACTATGGAGGCTGAAGTAGCAGAGAATGTTCTTCGAATTGATGGAGTATCAGATTTAGTACACTGTCAAATCGGAGGAAGGGATATAGAAGCCTCATATGACCCTGTCATAAGATTAAACTTAATATCCACATCTTTCATAGCTAGGAATCTACCCTATATTCCTCTTTACCCTACGACCCAATGTCTTAGAGACCTAGATGGCAATATTCTTGAAAGTCATGGATTAGCCAAGACTGTTCCAGCCATCATTGATAGTGTGGAAGCCTTTTTGGATTTCTATGTCTTTGAAACCCTCAACTTTAATGTCATCATAGGACAGCCTTGGTCCAAACTTCTTTCGGAAGGATCCACTAAAGGCCAATTAGATGTTCAATATGGAAGGAAGGAATATTCTGTTCCTATCATTCGGGCAATAAATGCTATTGCTGAGCAACCTCCCGATCCTGACCCCCTACAACAAGCAATAATGGTGTTTCACAATAATTAGCCTAGCCAGATTTTGAAGAAGATGCCCAATTCTTTACTCAAGAGGAAGTCAAAACAGATGAACCCTTTCATCTAGATGAATCCAAGAGACTACCTCGACCTCCAATCGAGTTGAAGCCTCTCCCTTCTGGATTGAAATATGCTTTTCTAGACCATGATCCTGAGACCACCGTGATCATTAGTGATAAGCTATCTAAGGCCAAGACCTATAGACTCCTCACTATGTTAGAAAAGCATAGATCTATTTTTGGCTATTCACTCTAAGATCTAAAAGGGATTAGCCCTACTCTTTGCACACATCGCATCCCTATAGACCCTGATTTGATCCCATCTAGGGAGCCTCAAAGACGATTTAACAATGCTATGTGTGAAGTTGTCAAGAAAGAGGTGTTGAAGCTCTTGCACATGGGGATTATTTATCCAGTGCCATACAGTGAATGGGTAAGTCTTGTGCATGTAGTCCTGTAAGGTCCAAATAGGCTAGAGGGGGGGTGAATAGCCTAATTAAAACTTCTACAAGAATTACTTAACGACAAGTTAGTACAAAAGGTGGCGGAGCAAAATGCACTAGCTCTAACTAGAAAAGCAAGCCACCTACACAAGTCTAGTACAAGGCTATCCACTAAACACACCAACAACAACAAGCTAGATACAAGATGTAATACGAGAGAAGAGCTTCTAGTGATTATACCGCCGTGTAGAGATGAGAAGTACCAATCAATCAATCACACAAGAGAAATCCTCGGGAAGAGAATGACACAAGAATTTATCCCGAGGTTCACTTGCTTCCCAGCAAGCTACTCCTCGTTGTGGCGATACACCCACTTGTCGGTTCGCGAGCTAATCGACTATCAAGAGTTGAGCCCTCGGCGGGCACCGCACAACCGCACACAAGATGGGGATCCTCCAAGCCACGAGCTCCACTAGAGTATCCAATTTGCGAACTCCCGCGGGGAAGGATCAAGAACCCCTTACAACACTTGGTGAGGGCTCCAACAATCTCCAATTGCGAGCTCAATCACCTCCGCTGCTCCAAGCCGTCTACCGTGTCGGGAAACACGGAAGAGTAACAAGAAATCCGCAGCAACTCGAAGATCAAGTGCCTCTAGAATGCAACTCTCAAGCAATGCACTTGAATCTCACTCAATCTCACTCAAGATGTGCAACTATGCAAAGAGATGAGTGGAGGGGTTGTTCTCTAGCTCAAAGGATGTTTCTAGGTCTCAAAAAGTGCAAGAGTTACCCTCAAACCCCGGCCACCATCTATTTATAACGAAGGGGTACGCAGCTAGCCGTTACCGGACGGCGCAGTTGAAATCGCGTTGACCAGACGCTCTCCTTCGATCGACCGGACGCGACAGAGCCAGCGTCTGGTCGCGTTCCAGTAAGCACCCGACGCGACCGGACGCGTCCAGTCGCATGTGACCGGACGCGCCAGCCGCGTCCGATCGCGCTTCGCTGCGCTCGGCCTCTCTGGACACTTGACCAGACGCTCCGGTCCCGTGAGGCACCGGACGCGCCGGTCGCGCGCTTTTCTTTTTCGCCCAGTTGAACTGACCGGACGCGCTGGTCAGGCCAGATCCGTGTCCGGTCACAAACCCTAGTGCCTGCACCGCGATGAACTGACCGGACGCGTCCGGTCATACCGAGACCGCGTCCGGTGCAGCGTCCGGTCACCTCAGTGACCCCGTTCGCCTCCGTTTCTTTTCCGACTTTCGGCGCAATAGAAAATAGGCGTTTCACTTCTCCAAAAAGCGCCGAATCCCGCCTCGCAAGCTCGGCGGGAGGGACCCAAACCCCTCTCTACCGCTTAAACACCTCCGCCTTCGCAAATGTGCTAACACCACCAAGTGTACACCACCATGTGCATGTGTGTTAGCATTTCATAAACATTTTTCAAGGCGTTATGTTAGCTCTTTACTAGATCCTAAATGCATATGCTCAAGACATTGATCTAGTGGCACTTGATTCCCGAGCTAACCGTGATTGCCCCTCTTGATAGTCGGCTATGTATCCTAAACCCGGTCAATCACTTCTCTACTCATCTTAGACCGGCAAAAGAAAAACCCTATGGTTATACCTTTGCCTTGCGCTCTTAGATCCTTCTCCTCCACTTGATCATCATGTCCATCATATTATGTGCATCTCCACCATGATCTTGCTCATCATTTCATGTACCAAATCATGTGGTCTTGTGGCTATCTCTCCAGGCCATTTCCACCTCCATCACATGTTGCTTATGCCTTGCTTAATCACACTTGACACAATAGCATTAGCAACTTGGTGTCATTAATTACCAAAACCAAACTTGGGCTTTCAAGTCCCTAACAAAGGTGGAGTGACAGTCGTTCAAAACGATAAGAATGAACTTATACCACAACGCACTGTCATGGGTTGGAGGATGTGCATAGATTTTAGGAAGCTAAATAAAGCCACAAAGAAGGGTCATTTTCCACTGCCTTTTATAGACAAAATGTTAGAAAGACTAGCCAATCATTCCTTCTTTTTCTTTTTGGATGGATATTCGGGTTATCACCAAATACCCATTCATCCTGAAGATCAGAGTAAAACTACTGTTACTCCATACGGGACTTATGCCTATCGGCGTATGTCTTTTGGACTATGTAATGCTCCAACATCTTTCCAATGATGCATGATGTCCATCTTTTCTGACATGATCGAGAAGATCATGGAAGTCTTTATTGATGATTTCTCTGTCTATGGTAAGACCTTCGATGACTGCCTAGAAAATCTAGATAAAGTCCTTCAAAGATGTGAGGAAAATCACTTAGTCCTAAATTTGGAAAAGTGCCACTTCATGGTCAGAGAGGGAATAGTTCTAGGCCATAGGGTGTCAGAACGTGGGATAGAAGTAGATAAAGCAAAAATCGATGTGATCGAGCAACTTCCGCCTCCCACTAATATTAAAGGAATTAGAAGCTTCTTGGGCCATGCTGGTTTCTATAGAAGGTTCATAAAAGACTTCTCTCAAATTGCTAGACCTTTGACGAGTTTGTTAGCAAAGGATGTTCCTTTCAATTTTGATGATGAATGTCTAAATTCCTTCCATATACTGAAAAAGGCTCTAGTTTTAGCCCCAGTCACACAACCCCTTGACTGGAGCTTACCTTTTGAAATAATGTGCGATGCTAGTGATTTTGCTGTTGGTGTTGTTCTTGGTCAAACACAAGATAGGAAACATTATGCAATTTCCTATGCTAGTAAAACTTTAATAGGACCGCAACTTAATTATGCAACCACTGAAAAGAAGCTTTTAGCTATAGTCTTTGCCATAGACAAATTTAGAACTTACTTAGTAGGGGCTAAGGTAATAGTGTATACAGATCATGCTGCTCTAAAATACCTTCTTGCTAAGAAAGATGCTAAACCCTGTCTGATCCGCTGGATTTTGCTACTCCAATAATTTGACTTAGAAATTAAAGATAAAAAGGGAGTAGAGAATTCTGTAGCAGATCACCTCTCTTGCTTGCAATTTCATGATAGTGATAACCTCCCTGTAAATGATTTCTTGTGTGTCGATACTCTTCTAAAAGTCACACACAAATCCTTGGTATGCAAATATTGTTAATTTCATAGTAACCGGCTATGTCTCGCCAGGTGAAAATAGGAAAAAGTTGCTATACCAAGGTAGGACCCATTTGTGGGATGACCCTTACCTCTATAGAGTCTGTTCAGACGGACTCCTTAGAAAGTGTGTCCTTTTAGAAGAAGCCACTAAAATATTAGAAAGATGTCACTCTGCCGAATATGGAGGCCATTATGGAGCCTTTAGAACACATGCAAAAATTTGGCAAGGTGGTTTCTTTTGGCCCTCCATGTATGAGGACACAAAAGATTTTATTAGAAGGTGAACTAGGTGCCGAAAACATGGAAATATAAACACTCGTCATGCTATGCCACTCAGTAACAACCTACAAGTAGAGTTGTTTGACGTTTGGGCAATAGACTTCATGGGACCATTCCCAAAGTCTTATGATTCCAAATACATTTTTGTAGCCATTGATTATGCTCAAAATGGGTAGAAGTCATACCATGCCGAGCAGCTGATGCTAAGATGCTAAGATGTTTCAAGAAACTATCTTCCCCCATTTTGGTGTCCCTAGGATGGTCATTAGCGATGGAGGCCCTCACTTTATTGATAAAAACTTTAGACGCTACTTGACCGACCTAGGAATCCAACATAGCATAGCCACACCTTACCATCCTCAAACTAGTGGGCAAGCAGAAACTTCTAATAAGCAAATTAAAAATATCCTGCAGAAATCTGTAGAAAAAATGGGGATAGGGTGGAAACATAAGTTACCAGAAGCACTTTGGGTTTATAGGACTGCCTATAAAACACCCTTTGGTATGTCTCCATACCAACTAGTGTACAGGAAGACTTGCCATCTCCCCGTAGAACTTGAATTTAAAGCTCACTGGGCCATTAAGAAATGGAATATGGAAGACTTGGTAGGTTAAAATCGAAAAATGCAAATCTCAGAGTTAGAAGAGTGGAGAGAAAAAGCTTATCATAGTGCCAAACTCTATAAAGAGAGAATCAAATGATGGCATGATAAGAGAATTAAGACAAAGGAATTTAGTCCTAGAGATAAAGTGCTGCTCTTTAATTCTAGAGTCTAACTTTTCGGACACAGAAAGTTACGGAGCAAATGGGATGGACCATTTAAAGTAGTTGCCACTTCACCCCATGGAGCCATCACCCTAGAAAGCGATGAAGGCAACATTTTTAAGGTAAATGGACAACACTTAAAACTTTATTATGAACCCGATATGCAAGACTTGAATGAGCTAGACATAGTTGAGTTCATAACCTTCTAGCACCTATACATGCTTTTGTGTTTTGGAGTGCGCTTGTTAGTCTATTTGCATAAAAGGGCTATAGGATCCATTCCAATGCAAGAAAAAGGAAAATTTGGAACTTTGGACACTCACCTGGCATGGCTAAGGTAAAGGGCTGGTTGTGGCCACTTGGGCCACGCCGCCCGGTGCCATTGGGCCGTCGCCCAACGCCTGTTGCTACCGCCCGGTGTCTAGGTGCGTCCTCTACTATCCCACGTGCGAGGGAGGATAATCCTTGGCTTTTCCTTCATTATCCCCACATGTTCATCCGAGATTCTAACTAATTCTCATGATCCAAGGTACCAGATAATCATTGGAAGCCCTATCTCATTCACCTGCTTCCCTATAAATACCACCAACCATTCCTTCTATCTCCACAAGCATTCCTCCACCTTCAATGCTTAGACGCTTAGGTTTCCCACCATGACTGGCAATTGTCCAAAGAATAGTGCTGCCGCTCGCACCCCTGCCCACGCCCTGATCCATGAGATTGATCAAGAGGAGGTCCTTGATGTGAAGCCGCTAGCCTACGCCACGCCACCGAAGAGCCCACTGGGGACTTCGCATGCCAGGAGCCTGAGGGGGCCAGCCCAGCGCTGGCTGGCGCCCTTGCCTCGCCCCCCGACAGTGGGAGCCGCTGCCCGGCTCCTGGGATTCGCCCCTTCAACTCCCCTTAATCCAAGCCATGTGCCCCGCCGCTGGACTTCTCCAGGAAGAAGCTCCGCGATGATCTGCCCACTCGTCCAACCACCAAGGACATCACCCCGAAGAGGCCGATCACGGTGCGCCTCTACCCTATGCCGGATTTGCCTATGCCCATGCCTACCAATGAGCTTAGCGCCCTGGTGATCTCCGACAAGTCAGAGGACGGCCTGTCTCTCACCAATAGTGAAAGTACTCATAGCACCACCCCTAATCCTAAGAGGGTGAAGTACGAGATCTTCGGGCGCCAGCTCTCTTTGGGGTGCTATGAGAAGGTGCTCCACCACCTCGACTCCGGTGACACCAAGACTACAGAGGGGTCACTGTCGGCCCCCTCCATGCGCCATTGTCTATCTCCTCCGCCCATTCATGGACCTCCTGGGGAGATGGAGCATAGCGAGGATGAGAAGGAGGAGCTCACCCTTGAAAGGCTCCAGGCCAAGATGAATGCCCTCAAGGAGGAGAACCTAACCCTGGGGGAGAGGGTGGCGGAGCAGAAGCTTTGGCGCTTTGACATCGAGGATAAGATGGACATAGTCCACAAGGCGCTCACCTCGAAGCTCTGGCGTCTGTTCGTGGCCACAGGGAATGAGAACCTCTATGAGGCGCCACTCCCCTAGACCCCGTGGCCGTTTAGGTTTGTAGATTAGGCGCTTTTTAGGTTTTCATATTTGTTTTCCTTAGTTCATTATAGGTTGTGTTAGGTTTGATTTGTTTGTCTTAGATTTTCTTTCCAATAGTTTGAATTTCCTCATTGTAAACAAGCACCTAAAATAAATAAAATTTGTGTCAAGTGCGCTAGTGTTTTCCCACCAGTAGGACCTTGTTATTTCATAGTTTGTTAGTGTCAATGAAAGAAACAAATTTCCATAGAAGATCGTGTGGGGGGGAGCCTCCATTTGGATCTTGATGGCTTCTCACAACCATGAAAATGCCATCACTGAGTCATACATGCAATGCAAAACACCTCGAGCAAAAGACCGACGCGAGAGGCGACTTGGGCCCGTCGCCCGGCGCCCTAGGCTGCCGCCTCTACTGCAGCCGACGTGGCAAGGCTAGTCCTCGGGCCCACCTTGATCCACCACGCAGGTTTGCACCTTTATTTTTCTCCAGTATGTAATTTTCATGTTATAATTAATTATTTCCATCCCTACACACATGAAAATAAATTTAAAATTGTTGAACATGTGACTATGTTGATCTCTAAAATTTGACTAGTATAAAATTGTGTCCTATTCTCATGCTTAGAACTTGTGATCTACTTTTAATTAGTGTGGTCTACCTAAGTTGTTGATTTGTGAGATATAGTAGTGACAAAGTAAGTTACCATTTTCTTTACTCATGACCATGGAGAAATTTGTCTTATGAAAAATAAAATGCTATGATATCATGACTCCTCATGTGAGAAAAATACCTACCAAAGCCAAAGCATAGTTATTTATAAAACCAGCACAAAATGCTATTCAAACTTACTTTGAGCTTCGTCAAACTTTGAGATCTAAGTAGAGAGTTATGTCATGCTTTTATAACCAAGTCCACAGATACCGCCTCTCTAAGCAACTTCTACACTGAAAGTATGCTCATTCATGCCACTGTAAAGCCTTATTTCTCCTTATGAAAATATATATACCTTCTCTTTCCAAGGGGACATGGCTATCTAAAAAAGAGAAGAGAGAAAAATAAAAAAAAGAGTTTGAGCACGAATGCTCATGAGTTCATCTCTCTCCAAAAAAGAGAGAGGTAGCCATGATCCCTAAAGGAAAGGAGAAGAAGGAAGAACAAGGAGAAAAGACATTATCCACCATTCCATCCACTCACATATCTTGGTTTATGATTGCATGACATGACCCTCCTAGGATCCATTGGTTAACTTAGCAAAATAAGTAGGGTGAATATGCTTAGCTTTGATTCCTGCCTATAGCTCCACATAAGCTTAGGATAGAAAAAGGGCAAAATACTCATGCCCATGAGAGGCTTACCATTAGATCACCCTTTGAGTGATGAGAGAGCTCACATGAGGATATACATGAATCATATGTTCTTTGAAAAAATTAACTAAAAACTCTAAGGTAATATGAGAGGGGAAAGTGTAACTCTTTTGATTACAGCTGTTCCACTTATCAACCGCCCAAGGTTTGATCTTAGCCACCAGAAAGATCACAGGTATGAGTATGAGTATTAGAATAACTTTTATACTTGTTTAGATTTTGAAGAAAAGCATGTCGATCACAATTTGCTTCACACTCTTTACTAAGTAAAGGTTTAGTGTGGGGGGAGCTTGTTGATGGCTCTTAACACTCTCTTTTACCATCAACAATTAGCCATAAAACACATGAAATGACGATTTTATGCTTATATTTCACTTGGTTCCACATGTACTTGGAGAATTTTGCTTGCCGGGCTAAAATAGGCAAAAAGGAGCAAAAACACACCATATAGAAGCAGTCCACGTGGACAGGAGAGGCAGGGCCCACAGGGGGCATCGCCCGACGCCAGCATGGCACCGTCCGGCCCCACTTATCACCCTGCTATATCACCGATCTGTGGGAGCAACTTCTAAGCCAATGAGAAGCATCCATCTAAGTCAGTTTGATCAATGGACCAGATTGGAAGCCGGTGGATTCATGGGCCCACTGTCATAGACTTGGAGGCTTCCACCGACTTCCCAATGCACGTGCTGCCCGAAATTCACCATATGCTACAAATGAAACTGCCTTGGAGAGCTAACCAGCACCCTATGATGCCATGTTAGTGCAATCGTGGGCCGGGCAGCGCCACCCTGAGGCCGCTTGGCACCCAAGTTTCCTCCACCGCTTCTGGATCACCTATAAATACCCCCATGCCTCGTTTCAGCTATAAATAGGACCCGTAGAGCTCAGTTGTAACATACACAAGTGAAGAAAGAGCTCTCAATAGAGTAGCTTAGCTTAAGATAGCTAGTCTCTAGATTAGAGAGAGAGAGAAGGCAAGGAGAAGGAGGAGGGGGAGCCAGGCTTGTCGGCTACCTCTTCTTCTTGTAGCTTCGCGGCTCTTCTATGGTAATTATTCTGTTTCCATTCTTGCATTAAGTTTTGTTATATTTCTGTTGTTTGCTGGTTACACCACTTGGTTAGAGTGCTCTAGTCTTATTTCATCAGGATCTAGATTAGAGTAGTAAGCGCATAGATTAAGCGTGGTGCTTAGTCTATTCCTTACCTGTGTATACGGCTAGGTCTCCGGTTAGATAGTGGTAGGTCGCAAGTGGTGACAGCCTTGTCCATCCTCTGTATTCTACCATGATAGGATTAGTTATTAAATCGTATGGCTCATGGTAGACCTTGTCTAGTTAACCCTCCTGGTTGGTAGGCGGGTTGTACCCCGAAGTAAACAACTATTATTTACCATTCCTTGTTCAAGTAATAGTTACAGAATAACCGATAGTATTCCACTCCTTTCCTCCCCAACATCCATAGAATCCATTAGTTCAAGATTTAGGTCACTCCTTGTTCCCTGTGGATTCGATACCCAGGATTACTCCTTGGTGAAAAGTTACTCTGACAACCGTGCGCTTGCGGTCTATTCTGTGTGTGCCACCCCTAGTGTCAACAGTAGGCATGTAGTAAGAGCAACAAGCACTAAGTCATAGGTGCCCCAAGGACCACTAGAGCATGGGTGCACAGAGTCCTCCCGGCCATCGTAATATGTGACCCAAGCATAAGTAGTTAGTCACCGAGCCCTTGACGGGCGTGGGACACCATGCGACAGACTAGCACTAAGGCAAGGCATCGAAGCCTAGTCGCTTGACCCACATCAGGCCAAGGTATGTGGAGCACCTTATGCAGGCTCAGAGCCGGTGACCCCCATCGGGTAAGCCAGGCCCTCATACAGCGCTCACCCACAGCATTGCCCTAGCCCAAAAGCTGCATGAAGCGACTCCTTCACCCTTGGAAGGGCATCTAACCAAAGACTGACATGACTCAGCGTCCCTCGACATATTCATTCAACTAGATCGGGTACAACCCTTGTTACCATCATAATGGCAACCTAGGAGGCCATAAAGGGCTCATGGGCTCCTAATGAGAGTGTAACATAGGGGTATGTTAAGTCCCTGACAAGGAGGTAACAGATCGGCAGGTTCCCCAACTGACTCTATGAATAGCTCGGGGGCTATACCCATCAGGTACGCTTGTGCATACCCAACAGTGGAGCCATGACTAGCCTGAGCACCCTTGCAGCCATCACTCGAGGCTTGGGGCATGACCATGACTCTAGACTCCCAACCAATGGAAGCTCGGACCGAGCTTCCACACTGGCGGCATCCTGGGCCATTGCCCTGGGAGCAACCAATGTCTTGAGCTATGACTAGAAGCTGGTTCAGGGATTTATCGGGAGCCTAGAGCCTAATAGACACAGAGGCGTTGCACTGTCTACCCATTCCATAGCCTTGAGGCACTATCGGCCACTCCCTTAATATGATCATGCAATGGGTGTGATGCATCAGGACAAGGAACTCCACAAGCTCTAAGGACAAAGGGCTCCAAGCCCGCTCGTCGGTCCCTTTGGGTAGGGGAGGCACCATGCATGGCAAGGGCCTGTCGGTGTCAGCGACGTTATGGTGTAGTTCTAACATTGTCGGCCTCCTCTCCTAAATGACAAAGATGCACTGGACAATGCTAAGGCGGAGCAATGGCGAGCACCATTCGGAGAAGCCTTAGGTTAGAACCAAAACCAACTTGCACACCATGCCCTCCTCGGGACAGAAGGGGTGCCATGGGATCCTTAGAGGGGGAACATGTCCTAAACCAAGAAGCCTAGGATAGCACCGTGCCATCCCTACCAAAGTCTCTTTGGATTCCACTATTGTAATCCCCTGATTGGGCATTCCTAACACGAAGAACATCGTACTGCTAGACGTACGGCATAGAAGCTTGAACCAAGATAAACCTGATCGATGTCGCTTCCCTGTTTTGAGTGTGTAAGAGCTAACAAAGACCACACATCAACCTCTGACAAAAAATCCCGATGCTTGTCGCGGTTACGAACCCATGACCCCATGTTGGGCAACTAGATTTAAATTCTTGCAAATCCAATTAGCTTCTAGTTCTTTTTCTACCTAGATTTGTATGTGAATGTTTAAATTCTTGTTGTGGATAAACTAGGTAAATCAAATGGTATGGTTGCTCATACTTTCAATGTTACCAATGAGTGATCCTATGGTTTAAATTATTTAGGAGACTGAAACATAGCTCGTATTTTAGTTGGTTGTCTTATATGTGCCAAAGTCCAAATTGTTGTTAACTTTCCCAGCTTAGCACTTTCAATTGAAATCAAGTTTCAATTGGTGTCATTTATTTATATCAATTTAGACCTTAAAAATTCTAAGTGTATATCTCCTACAATTATTCAATACTTCTATTCACATTTTTGTGGGGAGGTTACATACAAGTTTGCATCTTTTAGACTAACACTGTTTCGAGCTTATCATGTGTGTAGTAGTCTCATTGCAAGGAAAATGGTGTCCATGGAGATAAGAATGGGCCTAATATTTCAAATGGTGGTATGTCATATCCTCAAAGTGGTATGACGTATCATAAAATTAAATTGTTATTGTTGATGCAAAAGTAAATCTGCAAACACAAAGGGCTAATACCCGAAGTCGATATCCAAAGCGTGCCAATCGATTTGACCTGTTAATCGACAAGGACGAAGATACGAGCACTTTGGTCCTGACAACAGCGATACGCCCGGATGTCACGGCCAACTTGGTCTAAACAGCGATATGTATATTTTATTGTTATTGTACAAAACCGTTTAGGTCGTTTAACTCCGTTTAAACACCGTTTAAATGGTCTAAACGCTAAACGAAGGGTGACCGACTGTTTACCGTTTAGCGTTTAGGAAAACATTGCGGCCAAGAGGTACTCACGCGGAACTCGAGGATCATCGAAGATTGCACTTAGAGTAATGCAACTCGTCGGATCGATGAGAACTCGTAAAAAGGAAAAATATGCAAATTGACGAAGTCGCCGAAAGTAGATGTAAATAAGAGTAAAAGCTGTTTTTTGATGTATTGATTGATTCCCTCTTACATTGCCCTTCACTCTATATTTATATCCTGATCTATAGAAACGTAACCAAATACGACTAGGACACTAAATCCAAATCTAAGGAAAAACATGACTTTGATACAACTCAGACTCTACTAAACGAAAACAAGGAAATTAACTCCTATTTTACTCCATAGTCCGCCTCAATCACGATGGTATTCTCATCGACCTCCTTTTCAACGGCACAGTCCCTGTTCCATCAGCAGCAGCCTTTGAGTTCCTTCCATCGGTACATTCTCTATTTCATCGGTAGCAGTCTTCATACCCTCCTTCATCGGTACATTCCCTGTCTCATCGGCAGCAGTCTCCAAACCCTCTTTCATCAGCATCGGCAATAATACCCTTAACCTCATCGGCAACATTTCAAATTAAATCCATACACTACCACCACTCAAAAACAAACTTATTCTCCTTGGCTATCAATCTACACGGTAATCTTTCCTCTGTTGATTAGCCCTTCCTGATCATCTTGACACGTGCTAAAAACGATGTCAACACATGCCCCCCAATTTCGGAGTATAAGATACTGATGCTCCGAAATTTACTCTAGCTGATGCTTGCCATTGCCTATTTTTTAACCCATTCTCCAAGCAAAACATGATTTGTTACTAGATTTAATCAAATCTAGATCTAATCCATGCATCTCAATAAATATCGCACATTTTCCAACCTTCTTTACCTTAATTACGGTTGAGATACCAAAATAACAATCCATCAGCAAGATCTTACCACAACGCATCATTTTTTTTAGAACCGAAAAATCCTGTATCGAGATATCCTTCAAGTCATGATTACTTGCCGTCAAATCTTCTGTACCATCCCTTGATTGTCGTGCGAACAGTTACCATATCCAACTGAACCACCTCGATCCATCCGCATATGGCATAGAGATAAGTCAAGAATACCCCTACCCCAAATGGCCTATAAATAGATTTCTCCGGGCTGCTCATCTTCTACCTTCAAACTCCATCCTTTGGCATTCTCACTCCGGCGGCAACCCTAACCAACGACCGCGCATCCTCGACTCACCAGAGCCATCGTCATCTTCAAGTTCCCAGCTCGTGCCCTCATCCGTTCGAAGCAATGGCTGTTAACTTCGACGTCCCTGCGATTCGTTCTTCCTCTTATTACTTTTACTTTAATCCTTTCGGTTCCCTGCGAGTTCTTACAGTCGACATTTTCCTTTCTCTTCCATTTTCTTGGTCCTCCAAACTCAGGAACTACGCAACACACTGGTGATTCCAACCCATCAACCTCCCCTCCATTGCCTAGGTCCAATGGGCGACCCAGATCCAACTGACCTGATTAATGCAGAGGCAAATCGTATTCCCTTCAAATCTCAAAATTTCTCTTTGAATCTGTGGAAAGACATGTTTCGTTCTTGGCCCAAACCCACCAAAGGGTGGAAAAACTGGTTCTTGAGGGTCAACAGATCAATGCAAGTGTTCTGGGCAGAACGGAAGATAGACCAGTGTATCAGGCTATCCATTGCCGATATACAAAAGAATGAATCCATGATGATAGCTGCCACTCAATTTTGGTCAGACACCACCAACACCTTCATGTTTGGTCATGGCCCATGTGCCCCTACTCTTGCCGATGTATATATGCTCATAGGCTTGGACATCTCAACTGTCGATGAAGGCCATATTTTCGGCAGAAAAGCTGAATACAGAGTAAATACACGCAACATCGGCGGCTGGACGGGATACATCCAAGAGTACCAAAAGACTGGTACCGTCAATCAAAGGGAACATGCCACATTCCTGAACATGTGGCTGGAGAAGTTTATTTTCTGCGGCCGATCGGTAGGACCAACCAACGCTTTCCTCCCAGCAGCAGAACTCTTAGCAAACGGTGTTAGATTCCCACTTGGCCGATATCTCTTGAGCTCAACCTACCACCTTCTCCACCAAGTATCCCAGAAGCTTATACTTGGCGAACCCATCGGCAATCTAGGAGGTCCATGGTGGTTCATCAATATGTGGTTAAACGCTCACATGCACAAGCGTTTACAGTGGGATCTCTTTGCTCAGGAATTCCCACGAGAAATTCCCGAAGACTACGTCCTTGGAGACGATGAATCGGCAACACGCCCCCCTCTCAACTTTGGCGAAGCAATAATTGTCCTTCCCGGAATAGAAGCCAATGAGGACCAAATCGGCAGATTTTTTCAGACTTTCTACCATGGCCTCCCTCGTGACCTCAGGGCTTGGGTACCTTACATAGATGAGGATAACAAGTTCCCTCTCCTCTTCAATTTCGCCGATAGTGATCTGAACCAAGACAATGACCTTATGATGGCCATTATCACCCCAGAGCAATCCCAGTCAACACATTTGGTAGCGGGAAAGCTTCTCATACTACTTATGAATTCTATAATCCATCAGCAGTATCTCGCCAGCTGGCCTTTGGGCAACTGCCAATCAAGCTATGCTATGCCGATGTGATTAAGCCCAGAGAAATCATTACCGCTGGAACTGAATGGAGCAGGATAGTAAGACTTGCTCCCGATGCCGATATCTCAAATGTCGATCTCTCCGCTTGGTCACCAGCATCTTTCATAACAGAGTCATATAAGTAATGGTGGCAAGAGTGGAAAGAACAGCTATTTTCAACATCTGTTCACACATATCGGCATATGATCGATCCCGATTATGCCATTCCTGACAATGCAGTAAGTTCTTTTTAACTTCTGTCTCTTTCCTTCCTTTCATATGCATATCGGTAGCTAACCTTCCTTGAAACAGGCCGATGATCCAGTTCCACCAATAAGCAAAAGTGGAAAACCCTTCAACCTCCATCCAGCCTCTCCAGTCTCAGCAATCGGCTACAATGCCCCCACCTTAGAAGCCTTAACATTCCAGAGGACTCGCGCCAAAACCATCACTTCCAGACCAAGACTGGGAACATCCAGGGCTTCTCCAAAGGCTGCTGCTTCAAGCCTAATCAAGGCTTTTAAGGTAATAACCTTGCTTACTCTGTTTTCTGCCGATACACTCTACATTAACACACAACTATCAGGGTGTGCAAGCTGCAGCCGGATCGTCATCGGCAACTTTACCAAGCACCATGACCTCTACCCCTCCTTCAGAGGTATTCTCTTATTTTTACATTTTTCTCTGTTAAATATCCAATCTTATACCTGTTTTTTGCAGCAACAAACGGGCACATCGGCAAGCACGCCAAGCATGCAGGCTCCCCAACCAACAGATGTTGATGCCCCCCAGCCAATTGTTGTTGAAGCCCAAACAAAGCGTAAAGCTTTGACCGATGTTGAAGCTCAACAGAAACGACAGAAATCTACACCAGCCCCTGCGTCTGCTCCAACACCCGTCAGTCAGCCCACTGATGTAACTGAACAAGCTGCTCCTTCTGCCCAAGATACATCATCGGCAATTATACCCCAAGGGCCGTCTACCGATGTGATCATAGAAGACATTCCATCGGCATCCTCTGCCGATCCTTCGTATGATCCTCTACAAGCTGCTCCCTCAAGCCAAGCTCAAGAAATCGCCCTGAAGCAGGTAAACCAATTAATTGTTTGGTTTATAATATCTCCAGATATCATAGATAGGACTTCTAATTCTCTTTATTTCACAGGAACAAGATTCTCCCGATAGCTTATTCTCTTTTGCTATCGATGTCTCCGATGATGACGGAGAAGAGGCGAGTTCTTCCTTGGCGTTGGGAACAATATCGTCAGACACCTATGGCAAGCTAGAAGCCCTCCTAAATCTGCTGCAGCAAGACACTGCCCAATTGGTGATCGACTCGGACCCTGCGAGGTCTATTTTCAAAACGATCCGCGGCTAAGTCCCTGCTAATGTTGAAGAAACCATCTTTCCAGCAGTCCATCTGGAGAGCAGACAACTTCAATATCAAAGGGCCGTTCATCGTATTGCTGACAGAGCAGCTCAGTCCCAACTTAAAGAAGAAATGCTACAGCTGAAGCAGACTGCCGATGAGAAGCACAAGAATATCAACAACTTGCAAGCCTCCAGTGCCGATATTAGGCAGAAAATCTTAGATCTATCGGCAAAGAAAGCAGCCCTGCTAGCTGAACTGGAAAAGGTTGAGACAGCTCTGACTCAAGCTAAACAAGAAGAAGACCAGCTTCCCGACGCCATCAAGGCCCTTCAACAGGAACGAGATGCTCAAGCTCGCAAGGCCTTGGTCCTGAAAAAGAAACTCAAGCCTGTGGAAGGAAGTGCCGATGAAGATGCCAAGGAATTAAAAGAAGCCGATGAAATTCGCCTACGTGCGATATCAGCCATCCAGGCTTTGTTAAATTAGCGCATCGGCAACAATTGATACTTTATTTTATCTCCAGCCGATAGGATTGTTATCGGCAATTATACTTTTATGCATCTATCCAGATACTAGGGTAATATTTCTTTAAATATTTTCCATTTAATGCTCTGGGAAATACAACTCCTTCGAGAGTTTCAAGAATATACGTATTACCAGGAACAGATTGATTTATCCGATATGGACCTTCCCAATTAGGTGACCATTTGCCAAACTTAGAACTTTTGTCCCAATCGGTAAAATCAATTTCCAGACCAATTCACCATCGACAAATTCCTTTACCTTCACTTTCTTATCATACCATCTAGCTACCCTTTTCTTATTCTCCTCGATGCTAACTAAAGCTTTTAACCGATGACCTGCTACATCTTCCAATTCATCTTTCATAAGAATATCATAATCATCGGCTGTCACTTGATCCTAAAAGCGTATTTGCCTAGAGCCAATCTTAATCTCCCAAGGTAATACCGCATCGTGCCCATACACCAATTGATAAGGTGATACCTTGGTTGTACCATGACATGCCATCCGATATGACCACAAAGCTTCATTTAATATTGTATGCCACTTTTTAGGATACTCTTTAATCTTGCGCTTAATAAGTTTGATAATTCCTTTATTAGATGCTTCAGCCTGGCCATTAGCTTGGGTATAATACGGTGAAGAATTCAAAACTTTAATTCCCATACTTATAGCAAACTCATCAAATTCACCTGATGTAAACATAGTGCCCTGATCGGTAGTGATGGTTTGAGGGATGCCAAATCGGTAAACAATATGCTCCTTCACAAAATCAACCATGTTAGCCGATGTCACCTTTTTTAAAGGAATTGCTTCAACCCACTTTATGAAATAATCGGTAGCAACCAGAATAAACTTATGCCCTTTACTCGATGGTGGATAAATCTGACCGATGAGATCAATAGCCCAACCCCGAAACGGCCAAGGCTTAATTATGGGGTTCATAGCCGATGCAGGTGCTCTTTGAATATTACCGAATTTTTGACATTCCTGACATCCTTTAAAATATTTAAAACAATCCTCAAGAATAGCCGGCCAATAATATCCATTTCTTCTGATCATCCATTTCATCTTGAAAGCTGACTGATGAGCCCCACATACTCCTTCATGAATTTCACTCATCAGGCTTTTTGATTCCTCTATGCTAACACACCTGAGTAAAACTCCATCTATGGTACGGTAATACAATTCATCACCGAGGAGTACATACTTGGTCGCTTGGAACCTTATACGTTTTTCAACCTTTTTAGATGGATTCTTTAAATAATCAATGATTTCCTTTCTCCAGTCATCGGTATCAGCCACTGATGTCAATGCTTCTTGAACAGGTTGATATCCTGAAGCATGCTGAGCCAATCGGTTAGCCTCTTCATTATGCATCCGGAAAATATGCTCCAGATGAAAACTCCTAAACCCTTTTAACAATTCCAAACACTTTTCATGATATGAAATTAGAATTTCACTTCGGCATTCATAAACTCCAATCAACTGATTTATAACTAGAATAGAATCACCAAAGACTTCAACAGCATCAGCCTGTACTTCTTTAAGCAATTCTAACCCTTTTATCAAAGCTTGGTACTCAGCTTGATTGTTTGTCGATGTAGCAACGATTGGCAATGAGAACTCATACTTCTTCCCCTGAGGGGAAACCAACACGATGCCGATGCCTGCCCCTTCACCACAAGTAGACCCATCAAAGAAAAGTGTCCACGGAGCAACTTCCAGAGAATCCACCGTGTTGCAATGTTGAGTAACAAAATCGGCCATAACCTGTCCTTTAACTGCCTTAGCCGATTCATAACGTAGGTCAAACTCTGATAATGCTAAAATCCATTTACCAATCCTACCATTCAATATCGGTATAGATAGCATATATTTGACCACATCATCTTTGCATATGACAGTACATTCAGCCGATAGTAAATAATGCCTCAGCTTAATACAAGAGAAGTATAAACATAAGCATAATTTCTCAATGGCCAAATACCTGGTTTCAGCATCTATTAACCGCCTACTCAAATAATAGATAACACGCTCCTTCCCTTCAAATTCTTGAATAAGAGCTGAACCGATAACAATATCTTCAGTTGATAAATACAATCTAAAAGGTTTTCCATGTTGGGGTGGAACTAACACTGGAGGATTCGTTAAATAACTTTTAATCTGATCTAAGGCTAATTGCTGTTCATCTCCCCATTTAAATTCCTGATTAGCTTTCAATTTCAACAATGGACTGAAAGCCTTGATCTTACCTGACAGATTGGATATGAATCTTCTGATGAAATTAATCTTACCGATCAAGGACTGTAATTCAGTTTTATCGGCAGGAGCAACAACTTTGTTGATTGCCTCAATAGATTTTCTACTAATTTCAATGCCTCGCTGATGCACCATAAAACCCAAGAATTATCCTGCCGATACACCAAATGCACATTTATTGGGATTCATCTTTAATCCATGTTTTCTTGTGCACTCTAGTATCTTCCGCAGATCGGTTAGATGCTTTGTGATGTCTCCAGACTTAATCACTATGTCATCAATGTAGATTTCTACCAACGTGCCGATATATTCATGGAAAATAAAGTTCATAGCTCTTTGATAAGTAGCACCGGCATTTTTCAAACCAAATGTCATAACTATCCACTCAAATAATCCCACATGACCTGGACACCTAAAAGCAGTCTTGGAAATATCTTCTTCAGCCATGAATATTTGATTATAACCCGCATTACCATCCATGAAACTAATAATCTGATGCCCTGCTGCAGCATCAATCAACAAATCAGCAATCGGCATTGGTTAACCATCCATTGGTGTGGCCTTATTGAGATTCCTGAAATCAATACAAACACGAAATTTCCCATTTTTCTTATATACAGGAACCACATTAGAAATCCACTCTGCATACCGACACTGCCGAATAAACTTTGCCTCAATTAATTTGGTTATTTCGGCCTTAATATCAGGAAGTATATTAGGATTGCATCGGCGAGCCGGCTGTTGATGTGGCCGAAATCCAGATTTAATAGGCAACCGATGTTCAACTATAGATCGGTCTAATCCAGGCATTTTAGTATAATCCCAAGCAAAACAATCTTTATATTCCTTTAACAAATCAACTAGTTGCTGTTTACACTTGGAATTTAACTTAGAGCTAATAAAAGTGGGCCTTGGCCTATCGCCTTCACCAATATCTACTTCTATTAAATCATCTGCCGATGTAAATCCTTGACCTAATTTTCCATCATCAGCAAATCTATCCATTAAAACTCTTCTTCAGAACCGACTGCTTGGATCGGTAGAATTTCGTAATCGGCAATCTTAAGGAACTCTTTTTCCCAGGCTTCTCCCGATATGCACTTGGTTCGCTCATAAGTGTTTGATTCTGCCGATGCGATGATATAAGAAGAGTCACCAGGAACAACTTCAATCTTATCTCTAATCCACTATACCAGACATTGATGCATTGTAGAAGGAACACAACAATTAGCATGAATCCAATCCCTTCCCAAGAGCAGATTATATGCACCCTTGCCATTAATAACAAAGAAAGTTGTCGGTAAGGTTTTACTGCCGATGGTCAACTCAACACATACTGCCCCTTTAGCTGGTGATACATTGCCTTCAAAATCCTTTAGCATCATATCGGTCTTAGTTAAGTCTTGATCTCCCTTACCAAGCTTCCGACACATCACATAAGGCATAATATTAATTGCAGCTCCTCCATCAATAAGTATCTTAGATACAGGCTACCCATCAACTCTGCCTTTTACAAACAAAGCCTTGAGGTGTTGTCTCTCATCATCGGCAGGCTTCTAAAAAACAGCCATCATTGGATCTAGCGTTAATTGAGCTATTTGGTCAGAGGAAATAGCCTCTTCTTCGTTATCAGACAAAGCCAAAAATTCCATCGGCAACATAAACACCATATTGACATCTGCCGATGGACCTTTATTTTTGTGCCTTATCTGCCACTGCTGGTTACCAGATCTCTCATTGGAGGGACTTTCTTCTTGATATAAATCTTTTTGACGCTCTCGCTGCATTTTTCTCTTCTGTGTCTTTGTCAAACCCTCTGGACACCATTGAGGAAGTTTAGTTTTCCATACTGGCTGATAAGTCCTAGTTGTCTCTACACGACGTATATTAGGATCCCTGTAAAATATTTCTTCATCAGGAACTCTTGCATTTGCCATCTCTTCAAGTTCCTCTTGGTTTCTTGGAAAATATGCAACGCGTTTACCAAGCCTTTCATGCACACTAAGCCTGCCCCCCAGCCGATCATGTACTGATGCTCTCCCTCTGATTGGCTCATTAATGAACAAACCTTGATTACCAGATTGAAACCTTCTTACAGGATGATTGACTCCATAGTAACCATTGCACTCTGGACAATCTTCAACAGTAGGTAACTTAATACCTTCCTCCCAACAATGAATAAAAAACGGACAATTCCAATGATCCTTATGCCGATTCCACTCTTCTTGATGTCTTTCCTCTTGTTGTCGTTGATACCGGTCCCTTCGCTGACGCCAGCCTTCTTGTTGTCTTCGATGAGTGATCACGATGCCAGATCGAGGTGGCCTCCCAGAACCGCCACTTTCCGTCAATAGCCCCTTGCCTTTTGCATCATCGGTAGTTATCCGATGTTGGGGATCTACTGATGCATTCTTTTCAGCAGCTTCTGATGTCAACACCTTAATTTTCCCTTCAGCATCCAACATATTTGCTGGAAAAGGATGTTGATCAATTTTCATCGGCTTTTGAATCTTGGAATTACCAAATTTTATTCTGCCAGACTCAATAGCTAACTGCAATTGTTGTCTAAATACTTTACACTCATTGGTACTGTGTGAAGTTGCATTATGCCACTTGCAATACAGCATATGCTTCAACTCTTCTGCCGATGGGATCACATGATTAGGTGATAATTTAATCTGGCCCTCCTGAAGCAAAAGATCAAATATTTTATCAGCTTTGGTGACGTCAAAAGTAAACTTTTCTGGCTCTTTGTGACCAAAGGGACAAGATATCAGCTTCTTATTCTTAACCCACTCCGCCAAACCGATAACTGGTTCATCATCTGAATCAGAATCTTCCGCCTCTTCAACAAATGAAACTTTCTTGTTCCAATTTCTTTTAGGTTCAAAAACCCTAGTGTCTTGATCAGAAATTCTTTGCACTAAATGACTTAGGCTTTCGAACTCCTGAGAAGCATATCTATCCTTAAGGTGTGGTAACAATCCCTGAAAGGCTAAATCGGCAAGCTGCCGATCATCCAATACCAGGCTATAACATTTATTCTTTACATCTCGTAGCCTTTGCACAAAGCCTTCTACCGATTCATCATTGCACTGTTTCATTTTTACCAAATCGGTAAGCTTCTTTTCATGAATTCCAGCAAAGAAATACTTATGAAATTGCTTTTCTAGATCAGCCCAGGTGATAATAGAATTTGGCGGTAGTGAAATAAACCATGTAAATGCTGATCCAGATAGAGATGATGAGAACAGACGAACTCTCAATTCATCTCTACAAGCTGCCTCTCCACATTGAATAATAAAACGATTAACATGCTCCATGGTTGATGTATCGTCTTGCCCTGAAAATTTAGTGAAATCTGGCACCTTGTAACGATTTGGGAGGGGAATTAAATCATATGCCGGAGGATACGGAGTCCGATAAGAATAAGTATTAACTTTGGGCTTGATCCCAAACTGATCCCTCATAATTTCTGCTATCTTATCGGCCCAAAAAGCATCGACATCTTGCTGACGATATGGTTGAATCTCTGCTGGAGGTATCTATTGATACCCTTCAGCATACCTTTGTGGCCCACGATCTCCAGCAATTGGCACATTTGCTACTATCTGTGGTCCATTAACCTGCTGAAAAGGGTTCATCGGCTGAGCTGCCGATGCTTGATTCTGAAAACCAGCATGCATGTGACCTTGATGAACTCCTGTGGCTTGCTGATTTGACTGAACTGTATGTTGAGTGGGAAACTACCCAGACCAATTATTAGTATTCATCGGCACAAAGTTTGCCGATGGCTGGTAGCTTGTTGGCATTGCTGGATAATTACATCCAACATGAGGCATAACCTGGACTCCAGGCTGACTGGCGATAGGAGCCTTCTGCTGCATCGGTAACAAATTTGCCGATGGACTTGAACTAGATGTTTGACCCAGAGACGCCTGAAAACCTCCTAGATTCGGTTGTACAGGAGTTGTAGTATATTGAGGCGCTTGAGCTATCGGCAAACCAGCCGATGGCATAGGAGTTTTTCCCGCTGCATCAAACACTTGAGATAATCCATGATTGAAAGCAGATGGCTCTGGAGGCATACCATATCCCCACCAATTAGCAGGAGTTTGATTATTCTGTGGTACAGGACCTGATAAAAGCTAATGCTGATATATCTGTACCAAGCTGAACTCGTCCTAATAATGCTGAATCCGGACGCACCGGAGTAGACTGTACATTAGATAAACCTGCTGATACTGGAGGAGAAGAAATCTCTATACCCGCAACGGCTGGAGGAGCCGATGGAGCAACAGCAGATGCTGCTTCTGGTTGATGATAAGCAGGCCCAACGTAACGAGGTGATGCTTGCCCTTCTTTGAAAGTTCGAATCACAGCATTATGAATAGTATTGGACAGCACATTGGAGTGATTAATTAAAGCATGATTCACCGTAGAATTAACCATCTCTTGAAGTTTACCCGGATTAGGATCAAAGGTAACCTGCCGAGGCAACGGCAAGTCCTGTTTCTGGATGACTTGTCCACTTTTGTTCAAGCTGAATGACTTCAAGCAAAGCTGTCTGTATTCTTCAATAGCCCTCTCCATAGCCTCCTTCTGATCGTCCTTAAGATCTTCTTCTGTTACTGCGATGATATTCCCAGCATCGATCTCATGATTAGGCATCTTGACTAGATCTGTCCCACCGAGCGTGTCAAAAGATGTGTTGATGCAAAAGTAAATCTGCAAACACAAAGGGCTAATACCCGAAGTCGATATCCAAAGCGTGCCAGTCGATTTGACCTGTTAATCGACAAGGACGAAGATACGAGCACTTTGGTCCTGACAACAGCGATATGCCCGGATGTCACGGCCAAGAGGTACTCACGCGGAACTCGAGGATCGTCGAAGATTGCACTTAGAGTAATGCAACTCGTCGGATCGATGAGAACTCGTAAAAAGGAAAAATATGCAAATTGACGAAGTCGCCGAAAGTAGATGTAAATAAGAGTAAAAGCTGTTTTTTGATGTATTGATTGATTCCCTCTTACATTGCCCTTCACCCTATATTTATATCCTGATCTATAGAAACGTAACCAAATACGACTAGGACACTAAATCCAAATCTAAGGAAAAACATGACTTTGATACAACTCAGACTCTAAATTCCATCGGCAGCAGCCTTTGAGTTCCTTCCATCGGTACATTCCCTATTTCATCGGCAGCAGTCTTCATACCCTCCTTCATCGGTACATTCCCTGTCTCATCGGCAGCAGTCTCCAAACCCTCTTTCATCGGCATCGGCAATAATACCCTTAACCTCATCGGCAACATTTCAAATTAAATCCATACGCTGCCACCACTCAAAAACAAACTTATTCTCCTTGGCTATCAATCTACACGGTAATCTTTCCTCTGTTGATTAGCCCTTCCTTATCATCTTGACACGTGCTAAAAACGATGTCAACAGTTATCAAGTTCAATTGGAATTCTACATTTGGTATCAATCTTTGAATCGGTATCACTTGTTCTATTTCAATTGATATCCTTTATATGCTTTCTCCATGAATTGTATAGATTTAACTCCTTTTGTGCTTTAAATAGCTAGTTATGCATATGGTTTGCCATCCACCATATGTATGCATACACATAGGGCAAGTTCATTCTTTGTAGCGTGAGAGTCAAGTTTTGTGAAAAATTCCAATCCACATACAAAGGATCACAGAATTTGACCCTCCCTTGTGCCAATAATGTCTTCGTTTTTGGTGTTTGATTCAAATGGGGGACAATTTGAGGGTCCAAAAGCAAGTCCATCCCATAATGAATAATACTGAAATCGAAGTGGTATTGAATGTGGGAGAACTTGATTAAGGGGGAGTTGGTCCTAGAAAGGGATGAAGTGGATTATAAAGTTAGATGGAGGCTTAAGTCCATCATGCCACATAATGGGACATAATACAAAATGCAAGGGCAAGATAAGTACTTTATATGTTCCTACATGTGGTGTCTTTACCATCATATGATATTGCTATTGCATTGCATACTAGCAAGTAGATTAGCTTTTACTTTCAGTATCTATGATTTGCTTGCTTTGGTCATGATGTCATCAATAACCAAAAAAGGGGGAAATTGTAAGGAAAATGGACACTATGGCCACTTAAGTTGGATTTTGGTGTTTGATGAATTAACAACATGACCATATCCACAAGTATCGTTTGCAAGTATCCATGATACAGTTCAAATGGATGCAAGGTGCACTTGGACTTTAGGTAATGGGGTGATCCAGATGATCACAACCTCAAGCAAGTCATTGAAGACCTACAAGACATGTTAGAAGTCCAAGACATAAGGTGCAACCAACGCAGATGCGAGGACTGTGAAGAAACAAGTCAATTGCTGCTGTTTTAGCAGCACAGGATTAGTTCGGTGCCCATAGATGGGCAACACCAAACCATACGATCTAAGGGGTAGTGGCTAGGGTTTAGAAGCTTCACTGGATTAGTCTGATGTTCACAAGAAGCATTCACCGGATCGTAAGGTGCCACTATTCATTAGAATAGACAAGCTTCATTGGATTAGTCTGGTGTGCACAGTGGATGTTGACGGTAGATAAGTGTCAATTTTAACCGTCAACGAAACATGAAAAGGACCTAAAAGCAAATACCACATAGATATAGGGGGTTCACAGACAAAATTCCACAAGTTTTGGTGAATGTTTATTTCTATAGGGTGTCAGCTGCAAAGAACCAAGGAAGGCCCACATGTCATGTTTACATAGAGAGAAAAGACTCACGCACGTGAAGGAAGACTCTAGAAGACACGAGAAGGCACCGAAACGAACGAGAGGCCGATCTGCCATGGTGGCAGGGTGCCCGCCCTACCTTCTTGGGCGCCTGCCCACCTACGTGGACCAATTAGGTCAAGTCTCACGGATCATGCCTCCACCGCCTTTGAGGATCAATAATCACCATTGATTAAAGTCGGTTTGATCCAAGGGTTGTCGTGCATCTTAGGGGGCTATATAAATAGCCCTAGACCCCAGGGTTTCATTCATTATTCATTGATCAATTCATTCAGTTGATTGAGAGGTGTCCCTTGAAAGGATAACCTCTCCTTCATACACTACGAGGATTAGTACTAGACTCTCCAATGTAGTAGCTAGAGAGAGAGGGGGTCGAGTTGGGCTCTTGCTCAAGGTTCCGGATCTAGTCTTGGAGGCTTGGTAAAGCCTTGTATCTTCACTTCAACATTCTATAAGACTTATACTTATTCTCTTATTTACATGGCTATGCTTACTTTGAATATATCTTGCTAGTTGAGTTTATCAATGCTTTTGTGTGCTAGTTCACAGAGCGCTTAGCCTTCTAGTTTGTCGACTAGGCTAGGTAGCCGAGCTTTTGTAAGCGTGGTGCTTACACGATGCTCTGCCTATGAATACACCCTGTTCCCTAGTTGTATGGTAGTTACGGGAGGTGACAACCCCGTCCATATCGAATCGAGCAGATTCTTAAATTGTAAGACCGTAGTCATGTCAGTAGAGGTATCCTTTGTGGTACTCTTTCCTATCTAGTGCATCCCAAAGTGCACAAGAGTAAGGTAATTCTTAACATAGTTGGGTTTACTTTAACCTTGTGATAAGAGTATCATAGGAATCTACCTCACCTGTTGACCTCCCAAGTTAACTAGCTTATCATTGATGACCTATCCCCTGTGTGTCTTATTGCATAACTCCTATTATTACTTTTATCCCCTGCTCTAGCTCTGCTGGTGTGTTGGTTAGTAGTCTTTCCATTGCTATCCATTAAGTCTTTACTCCATTGTTTCCCTGTGGTAAAATATAAATAACGATACCTAGAATACTCCCGGTAAAATGCTACAATGGTATATTCTATGTGCTTGCGGAATCCTTCATATTTTATTTGCACTTAATAAATACCAACAAGCATTTTTGGCACTGTTGCCGCGGAAACAATTAGCGTAAAGATTTAGATGATCAACATACCACTAGCTTTAGTAGGATTACCCCTTGTTCTGTTGAGTGTGGAATAGACAGGACATTAGATACCATTTTGACCTTCCGGCAAGATTCCATAGGAAAAGAAAAGATTCCACAAAAGAGACATTGAGGAACCCAAGGTGCCTGAACATTCATGATTCATCAACACAAGAACCCTGCCATCTCACAAGTTTGTGAATACACATATATATTATTCTAACCATGTGTAGATTGGAGAAAAGGTCGTCGTCACAAGAATTCTAATTACATCTCAAGTGATGTAACACCCCGGTGTTACGCATGCATTCAGCACCTGCAAATCATGAGCATAAGCATTGTCATGCATTCATTAGCATTGCATGAAATAATAATTGAAAACATGACCATGAAACATGTTAATGAAAACATGCTTGTTTGCTTGAGTAATTAGTTTAGAAATGTTTAGCAAAAATTTTTGGAGCAAAGTTGTATTCAAACTTTTGACAAAATTTGCTTTTGAAAAATATTATGGAAAAAAATAAAAAATCCTCCCTATTTAGCTTTTACTTTCCAATTCAAAATCTGTTGGGAATTTTGAGTTGGTCCTTTAAGCAAAGTTGTAGAGGATTAAATTCTAAGCAACTTTCATTTTTGGGCCATTTCCAGAAAATTCCATTTTGTTGCTCCAAAATTGATTTAAAGCAGCTGCATTTTGAAAATTTGGAAAAAAAGAATTAAAAAAAGCTTTTCTCCGCCTAAGTGGGCCGGCGCCTCACTTTCGGCCCGCAGCCGCAAGCCGGCCTGGCCCAGCTCGCGCTCGCGCACGCGTGCCCGTGCGCGCCGCGGTCCAGTGGACCGGGCGTACGCCGCACGCCGCACCCCGCTCCCGTGCGCTCGCCAACCAGCGCGCACGCCTCGCCACGTGGCCGCGCCGCACCGGCGGCCATGGGCGGTGGCTGGCCGGCTGGTCGGAGCCCCCGCACCTGGACGGGAACGCGTCCAGGGTCGCTCCCGACCATGCCTTAACCCCCGCGCCTACTCCCTTCCTCCTCTCGTGCTCTTCATTTCGGAACGCAGCCCCGCTCATCGCCACCGCGCGACCGCCCGCCATTGTTGTCGCCATGGCATGCACCTTGAATGACTCTCGCTTGAACCCATGATATACCTTGACACCGTTTGACCAGAGCTCCTTGAGCTCATCCACAACCGGCCTCAGATACATGTCAATGTCATTCCCTAGCTGATGCAAACCTGAGATCAAAAGTGGCATCATCATGTATTTCCTCTTGTTACAGTACCACGGTGGAATGTTGTAGATAGACAACAACACCGGCCAGACACTATGTGAGCTACTCATGTTTCCGAATGGGTTCATGCCATCCGTGCTGAGTGCAAATCGAATGTTCCTAGGCTCATCTTTGAAAATCCATACATGGAATCGATGACGCGCCACTGAATAGCATCTGCTAGATGCCGTAGGTAATCATAAATCTTGCGTCCCTCCTTGTGCCAACTCAACAACTGTGCGTCCTTGGCAGTTGCAAACAAACGCTTCAGGCGGGGAATTATAGGAAAGTACCATGCCACCTTCCGAGGAGCTCCATGTTTCTTTTTGACATCACCCCTGTCATTTCTTTGTTTGTACCGAGAGGTACCACACTCAGGGCATTCAGTTAGTTCAGTGTTTTGGCCACGGAATAGGACGCAGTCATTCTTACAAAGCATGGATTTTCTCGACCTCCAATCCCATAGGGCAAACAATCTGCTTGGCCTCATATGTGGTCTTGGGTAACTCATTCCCCTCAGGCAGCATGTCCCGCAATAGATCTAGCAATTCATCAAAGCTCCATTCAGTCCAATGATGTGTCGCCTTGAACTGGAGAAGCTTGAGAGTAGCAAACAACTTTGTATAGTTCTCCTTGCAGCTCAGATAGAGTGGTATCTTCATATCTTCCACCAGCCTTTTCAACTTCTCCAAATCCGCCTCGGTAAACTCATTAAACCCCATGGCGTCACGCACCATCTCCTCAATATTCTCTACCATTTGGACATAATTGGCACTAATATCTGCTATCTTCTCATCACTAAGATCCGGACTGCAAAAGGGTCCTTCCTCGTTGTCCTGACTAGCAGCATGAGTTCCATCATCCTGACGTATGTTACCAGAGAATCCCTGGTCCATACAACCAGCTTGCGAGTCTCCATCATTAACTCCTTCTCCATGCTTGTTCCAACATCTGTAGTCACTCATGAATCCTCGCATGACCAGGTGGCCATAGACTGATAATGATCTTGAGTACTGCTTTTCATTCTTACAATCAATGCATGGACACCACATAGCCGTCTTGTGCTCATTCAACATATCCTCTTCTGCTGCGCTTATGAATGATTTGAGATCATCTAAGTACTCAGCACATGTACGATTGCGAAGAGACATCCAGCTTCGATCCTCCATATCTACAAAAGTATGAAAATAAATTAAATGAACTAATCCTTCCATGAAAAGCCTATGATTACTTGAATAGTAAATTTACTAATGCATCAAAGTGACACTCCAAAGGAAATGATGACTAGCCGATTGAAGTAGACCTTAGCTGGACTATGCGAATTTAGTCAGACCCTTAAATTGAACTAAGGCAGGAACTAAACAACAATACTAACAGCCAAAGAAGACAACAACTAGCTAGAACAGGGTACTCAAGTGCTGAAATTTAAGATATACAAGAGTCATAAAGAAGGAAAGAGTTGTATATGGGCAATGGAAGTGCTTATACTTTGGGTAATGAACTGACCGAGATAGTCACCAAGCTCAAGTGCGCCAATATATTAGTTCTGGAGCGCCTGTTCCCTGAACCTCAGCAAGAAATTCAGTAAATTATACATATCACCGAGTGCTGCAAGAAAAAAAAAGAGAACTGTGAGCGAGTTATAGATATAGGTTCTTCTAGTGCTATAGATATTCAGTAAATTGTACATATCACCTACATATCAAATTATAAGAGAATCGTCCCCAAGCATACCTTCATTTCTGTTCCCTAAGCAATGGAAATGAAACTTAAACTGAACCCTCCATTTTAAAATGACAAACCCAGAACATTCAGTAAAAGGAAATTTCCACGAGCAGAGAGCACACCTACTATCTATTTTGCAAGGAAATTTTGAAAACCAAAACAGAGTAGTGATCAGTATCTATTTTCACAATTCTTGTTTGATGACTACTTAGCTAGTGATTAGTCTCTATTTTCGCTTCTTGCAGGTAGCTGGAATTTTCAACTTACTATTTGCAGTTCCGTCTCCGAGAACACTTTGCAAGCCACAAATATGCTTAACTCCAGTAGGCTAATTCACTAGGCAGACAAACTTGAAGAAGTCACAGAGGAATCCGCCAAAAAGTGAGAATGCCTAGAATCAGTGATCTTCTGAACACTCATACTTTAGTATCTGTTTTCCACATTATAAGTTGCATCGGCAAGCGTCAGAGCAATACTATGCCAAGAAATTGTACTTAACATCAACAAGTACCATTTTGCTTCTACCATTATTTTGTTCTCCCGTATGGCATCTGCAGACATCATGTGATTTGCAAAAGAAATATCTCAATTAGTTAGATGCACCAGGGCAGAACACATGGGAAAGACCTATGATGCCTGCACATATCACATACTGTTCAGCTACAGGATACCTACACGATTGTCATGTACAATTGAAAAGAAGTAGTTCTACTATATATGCACAAGTACAGTATGCTTGCAGCAATTCAGCTAGCAGTAGTTGCAAATAAATTCAACTTACCATTGAACAAAGCTGGAATAGATGTGCTAGAGGGCAACCAGTATTTGGATCTTCTTTCTTGTATGATTAGGATAAGAATTTCAACATCACTACAATGTCTGATGTCATCTAGACAAAAAGCCAAAAAAACAGCAGAACATTAATCTGAAAGAAATTAGCAGAAAAGTAAATTATACATCTACATTGAATAAATTTAAAATAAATGGTCACCCATTACTTGACTGGGCAAGAGTTTACTCACAGAAAACCTAGAGAAGCATGGTTATTGCTTTACTGCCACTGTCGTCTCTAACCAAGCACCACTTCAGAGAAAGAAGAACAAAAGGTCTACCAAAGGTCCCATGTGGCCATGTCATCTGAGAATTTCTCCTAAATTCACTTGTACAAAAGGTCTACCAATCTTGTCTGAGGACATGGATCAAAATCTACACAGTTTAGCAGTTGCAAGGACTCTAATTCGACTAAAAAAAGCAAATTTGGTACCAATTGAGCACTCTAAGAACTGAGCAGCTAATCTTGCACGGCAGACTCAAAAACAACTTACCACACTAGTGCAGATTGCAGTTGTGCAGCAGGCAGCAGGGCTGCTGTGGGGGGCGGGGCGGCTGGCCGCCCACGGGCAGATCTGCGGATGCGCACGGGCAGATCCGTGCAGTGCTGCGGTCAGCGGGGGCTCTCCCCCGTGCGTCTGCCCCTAGCTCCTGGTCGAGGCGGGCGTTGGCACGGCGAAGGAGAGGCGGTGCATGCCGACGTTCCCGGTGAGCGGCGGCAGCGGGCAGGCGTGGCTGGTGCTACTGCAGCGTCGGGCGGCAAAGCCCTGGATGGAGCTGCAGGTGCCTAGGTGAGCGGCAGTGATAGCCGGAGCTAGAGGTGCCGAGGTCGGCAGCTGCGACTGCTGGAGCTTGAGGTGCTACGGCACGGGGCGATGCTGGCTGGGACTGCAGGTGTCAGAGTGGGGGCTGCCACTGGTGGGAGCTGGGGGTGGGGGCTGCCATGGTCGGAGCTTCACGAAGACATGGGCGGCGGTGACTTCTTCATTTTTTTATTTCGATGGTGACTTCGTTTTTTTGATTCCGTGATGACTTCACACGAACAGGGGGAAAGAGAGACAACAGGGGAAAATGATGCATTAAGATTGGTGCATTGAGAGAAGGTGAATGGCTCAGATGGCCCAGCAAGATGAGCTCTTGAATAAACAAGTAATTATTCCCCGGCCAGCTGATTAGTGACACGACTCAATAGAATGAGTCACTGATACGTCTACATATCAGTGACGCATCCGGCCAACACGCATCGCTTTTATTAGCTGTGACGCGTTCAGTTGAGAAGAGTCACTAATATCTCCTTACAGTAGTGACACGTCTAGACAAAACGCGTCACTACTATAGCCATATAGCAGTGACGCGCCTTGTTAAAACACGTCACGCCTATTATCAGTGACGCATTTTGATGGGATGGGTCACTGATATATTCTCATTAGTGACGCATCTTGTTCCTGGGGCATGGGCCGGGCAACCACTTAGCAGCGACGCGTGTTGTCTACCCGCGTCACTAATATACTTATTAGTGACGCGTTTCAGTTCTGAGTCACTATTGAGGTGTCTCCTTTGTGCTGTTTTGGCATAGTGGTGGACCTGCCGGCGCTGATGGACACTGTGGCGCCACCGAAGGTGGTCGTGCCAGGGCCTCACTAGAATGTGCCAGCACCGCTGCCAGCATCTCTCCCTGAGTTCCTCGACACGATGCGTCTGCCGCTGCAGGAGTCACTCGTTCAAGCGACTCTGATCCGCCGTACCTCCAGGCATGCTAGCCCGGCCGTTCCCTGGCGCCGTAGCACGAGGCTCGCCTCCATGTCGCATCTCCGGGACCCAAGGCCGGAACACCAGGCCAGGAAGGTGATGCTGCGCAAATGGAGACCGGCAGCAAGCGCCTCTCCTCCACAGACCCCCGACGCGGCCATAGCTGATAAATTCCACCAGGTCTTCAAGGAGCCCCTTTCCTCCTCCAAGCATGCGGCAATGCGTGAACTCTTCCCGCCGGGCAGCCGGCCCGCAGCTCCCCCAGTGCTCGACTTCTGATTCTTGTCACTTGTCACTTTGTCGCACCACGGTGTACTATGAATTACAACAAGTTCTTAGTCTGGAACGCTCGTGGGCTTAACAGCCAGGCTCGTCGCACTGCCGTTTGGGACATTGTGGCCCTTGAGTGTGCTTCTGTGGTTTGCCTCTAGGAAACCAAGGTCGCTGAATTCTCTGTAACCATGATCAATGAATTAATGGGTCCTGATTTCGACTATTCCTACTTGTCGTCTGTTGGGGTCTCTAGGGGTGTTCTCATCGGGTGGCACCGCGATCAATGGCAGGGCTCCAACACTGCCATTACCTCTTTTTCTGTCATAGTGTTGCTAATGCCAGTTGATGGGGCCAATGTTGCGGACTGTTGGCTCACGGCGGTCTATGGGCCGACCGATCACTCCCTGAAGGAGGCGTTCCTGGCGGAGCTGGAGAACTAGGCATCCTCGTGCCCCGGGGCTTGGTTGATCTATGGTGATTTCAACTTCATTTATCAAGCACAAGGCAAGAGCAATGATAGGCTCAATCGGCGACTCATGCAACATTTCCACCGCACCATCGACAGCCTGCGGCTGGCTGAACTCCATTTGACTAGGCGATTGTACACATGGAGCAACGAACGGAGCAGGCCTACCATGGAGCTCATCAACCGGGTCTTCGCCACGGTCTAGTGGTTAGAGTGCCACCCATTCCATCATCTTCACAGTCGTTCCACTGATGCATCAGACCACGCACCGTTGTTGCTAGTCCTCTCCACGGAACCCTGGGCACTGCCACGTTTTCGGTTCGAGTCCTTCTGGCCCTCGGTGGAGGGATTCTTGCACGTGGTTGGGGCAGCCTGGTCCTGCCCGTTCCCGAACGCCGATGCATGCAGGGCCCTAGACTACAAATTGCGGGGCGTGGCCAGGGCACTGAAGAGCTGGGCCGCTCGGCGCATTGGAAGCGTCCGATTCTAGCTGACCGTCGCGCGCGTCATGATCTACGAGCTCAACGTCACGCAGGAGTCTAAGCTACTATCTCCGAATGAGATCGATCTACGTCGTGACCTCAAGGTGGCGACGCTCGGCCATGCTTCACTGTCAAGGACCATTGCTTGGCCAAAATCCTGTTGCCGCTACTTGAAGGAGGGCGATGCTAATACCATGTTTTTTAACCTCCAAGCATGTCACAGAAAACGCAAAAGCTGCATCCCGACGTTCACCCACGACGGCCGCACCTTCACCTCGGCGGAGGCTAAATCCAGGGCAGTGTTTTAGTGCTACGACGCCCTCCTAGGCAGGAGGTTCCACCGCCTCCATCGTATTGACCTGGTGCGACTCGACCTTCCGAGGCTTGACCTCCAGGTGCTGGCCGGCGAATTCTCTGATGAGGAGATTGCTCGGGCGGTGCAAGAAACTTGTAGCACCCATATTTTTGCATCATGATAAAAACCACAAAAAATTTAAACTTTTAAAACTTTACAACGAATTAAAACTTGATTAGTATAATTAGGCAAAACCCTTTTAAAAATGTTTTCTGAAAACCCTGCATCAAAATTCACCATATGCATTTAGTGTACAACGTTTGAATGATTGGCTTGTGTGATTGATTGAATGCTTATTTGATTAGAATGCTTGCTTTCTTGAATGCTTGTATGTTTACCTTCTAGAATTTATATTGCGGCACCAAAATAACTTCCCTTAATTATGAATTGCATTCTTAAATTATTTAAAACCTTTCCTTTATATTATAGTAGTAGAAAATGCATCATAAATGTAAACAATATTTAGTTACCTTCTCTGCTTAATTATATTAGCCATCGCATTGATAGATTTAATTGTCTTTCTAATATTAGTTTACATTTAATCTCTATGTATATGAAATCCTTGCTTCTATGATAGTTATGATAGAATATATATAATTATACTAGAATATATTTTGAATACTAGTATTGCATTCTCTATTTAGTAATACGTTATAATGCATATATATACATATACAGCATATACATGGTCAATTTATCATCCTTCTCATCTCAATCATATGCTAGTTAATTCCTTGCCGTTGAATACGTACATCATATATATCTTGCTCCCTTCCTGTTTATCTATGAATTAATAAAGTCATACGTACGTACAGGTGTTGATGCAAAAGTGGATCTGCAAACACAAAGGGCTAATACCCGAATCGATATCCAAAGCGTGCCAGTCGATTTGACCTATTAATCGACAAGGATGAAGATACGAGCACTTTAGTCCTGACAACAGCGATACGCCCGGAAGTCACGGTCAAGAGGTACTCACGCGGAACTCAAGAATAGCCAAAGGTCGCACTAAAGCGATACAGCTCGCCGAATCGATGAGAACTCGTAAAAAGGAAAAATATGCAAATTGACGAAGTCACCGAAAAGTAAGTAGATGCAAATACGAGTAAAAATTGGTTTTGATATTGATTGATATATCTATTACATTGCTCCTCAATCTATATTTATACCCTGATCTAAGGAGACATAACCAAATACGACTAGGACACCAAGTCCATATCTAAGGAAACACGTAACTCTTACATGAATCATACTCTAACAAATATAGAAAAGGAAATCAACTCCTATCTATTTCCCTGTCCGCCTCAATTACAATGGAATTCTCATCGACCTCCTTTCCATCGGCATACTTCCTGTTTCATCGGCAGTAGTCTTCAAGCCTTCCTTCATCGGCATCAGCAATAACATCTCCAACCTTATCGGCAACGCCTGAGTCTAAATCAACCTTTCCATCGATCACCACCATTCATCGGCAACCATCTTTACAAGCTGATTTTCATCGGCTGTCAGCGTATACAGTAACTTTCCTCATGCCGATTAGCCCACTCTGATCATTTTGACACGTGCAAAAAAACGGTGTCAACACATGCCCCCCAATTTCGGAGTATAAAACCATTAATGCTCCGAAATTTACTCCAGATAACGTTTGCCTTCGCCCAATTACCGTAACTCATCCTCCAAGCAAAACTTGAATATCAAATCTAATCAAATCTAGTTCGGATTCACGCACCTCAGTAAATATCGCACAATTTCCGACCATTCTTTCCCCGATTATGGTTAAGATACCAAAACAATAACCCATCGGCAAGATCCTAACATAATAACGCCGTCATTTTTAGAACTAAAATATCCTGTACCGAGATCTCTTCCAAGTCATGATTACTTAACATCAAATCTTCTGTACAATCCCTTGATTATCGTGTGAACAGTTACCATATCCATCTGAACCACCTCGACCCACACGCGCGCGACATAGAGATAAGTCCAGAATACCCCTACTCCAAGTGGCCTATAAATAGATTTCTCCGGAACGCTCGTCTTCTACCCTCAGACTCCAACCTTTGGCATTCTCTCTTTCCGGCGGCGACTCCGACGAACAACCGCGTGACCTCAACCAACAAGAACTCCTTCCAGCGTCAACCTCGAATCCCCAGCTCGTGCCCCCATCTTCCTCAAGACAATGGCAATCAACTTCGACGTCCCTGCGGTTCCTTCCACTTCCGTTACTTTTTACCTCGATTTCTCTAGCCTTTGCAAGTTCATACAGTTGGTAATTTTTCCTCTTTTTTCTATTCTTTTGATCCTCCAAACTTAGGAACTACACAACAAGCTAGTTATTCCAACCGATCAGCCGCACTTTCAATGCCTAGGTCCAATGGGCAACCCAGATCCAACTGATCTAATCAACGCAGAGGTTAACAGAATCCCTTTTAGAGCCTAGAATTTTTCTTTGAATCTATGGAAAGACATATTCCGATCCTAGCCCAAAACCACCAAAGGGTGGAAAGATTGGTATTTGAGGGTCAACAGGTCGATGCAAGTACACTGGGCAGAATGGAAGCTAGATCAATGCATTAGGCTATCCATTGCCGATATGCAAAAGAACGAGTCAATGATGATTGCAGCAGCTTACTTCTGGTCAGACATGACAAACACTTTTATGTTTGGACATGGCCCAGCTACTCCCACACTTGCCGATGTCTACATGCTCACTGGTTTGGACATTTCAACTACCGATGAAGGCTCCATCTATGGCAGGAAACCTGAATATAGGGTGAATACCCACAACATCGGTGGTTGGACGGGATATATTCAAGAATACCAGAGGACCGGGACAGTTAACCAGAGGGAACATGCCACATTCTTGAATATGTGGTTAGAAAAATTTATCTTTTATGGTCGATCAGTAGGACCAACCAACGCCTTCCTCCCCGCGGTTGAACTCTTGGCCAATGGTGTAAGGTTCCCTCTTGGCCGATACCTTCTGAGCTCCACTTATCATCTTCTTCATCAAGTGTCTCAGAAACTTTTGCTTGGCGAACCCATCGGCAACTTAGGAGGCCTGTGGTGGTTTATCAACATGTGGCTGAATGCCCATATGCACAAACGCTTGCAATAGGACTTCTTTAACCAACAATTCCCACGAGAAATTGCTGAAGACCACGTGCTTGGGGATGAGGAATCGGCAACACGCTCACCCCTCAATTTTGGTGAAGCCATAATTGTCCTCCCTGGAATAGAGGCCAATGAAGACCAGATCGGCAGATTCTTCCAAAGCTTCTACAATGGTCTTTCTTGTGATCATAGGGCCTGGGTACCTTATATTGATGAAGAAAACAGATTCCCCCTTCTTTCCAACTTTGCCGATGACACCCTGAACCAGGATAATGAACTCATGATGGCCATCATCACTCCCAGGGCAATCCCAGTAAACACATTCGGTAGTGGGAAAAACACCAATATCACGTATGAATTTTACAATCCATCGGCGGTATCCCGTCAATTGGCTTTTGGGCAATTGCCAATCAAACTTTGTTTTGCCGATGTGATCAAACCCAGAGAAACAATCACCTGCGGAACAGATTGGAGTAGGGTAGTGCGACTCTCCCCCGATGCTGATACTACAGATGTCGATCTATCCATCTGGGCGCCAGCATCTTTCATCACTGAATCATATAAGCAATGGTGGCGAGAGTGGAGGAAACAACTATTTGCAACATTTGCTCACACATATCGGCACATGATCGACCCTGAATACGCCATTCCCGATGACGCAGTAAGTTTCTTTTAACTCCCTTCTGCTTTTTCCTTTCATATATCGGTAACTAACTTTCTCGTGACAGGTCAACAACCCAGCACCATCTATGAGCAAGAGTGGGAAACCCTTAGATCTTCGGCCTGTTTCCCTGATATCACCGATCGGCTATAACGCCCCCACCTTAGCTGCCAAGACCATCACCTCCAAGTCCAAATTGGCCACAGCTAGGGCCACTCCATTGGCTGCTGCTACAACCCTGATCAAGGCATTCAAGGTAACAACCCTGTTTATTTCTACTCATGCCGATCACAAACTGTATTAACATTAATCATCAGGGTGTAAGAGCCGCTGCTGGATCATCATCGGCAATTCCTCCGACATCAAGCACCACTACCTCCGACAAACCTTCAGAGGTATTCCTTTGATTTTACATTTTATCTGTTAAATATCATACCTTACACTTGTTTTGCAGCAACAAATGGGTACATCGGCAAGCGTACCAGATGTTCAAGCTCCACAACCAACAAGTGCCGATGCCCCCCAGCCAGCCGTTGCTGAGGCCCAAGCAAAGCGTAAAGCCTTAACAGATGCCAGCCAGTCGACGTAACTGAGCAAGTAGTTAATCCTCCTGTACAGAGCGTACCATCGGCCATCATACCCCAACGGCCAACCACCGATGAAGCTATAGAAGATATCCCATCAGCAAGCTTCGCCGATCCTCCACACGGCATACTCCAGGCCGCTCCCTCCAGCCAAGCACAGGAAATTACCTTGAAATAGGTAAGCCGATTGACCTAGTTGATTTATAATATTCATACCTATCCTTAACTGACTTCTTTTCTTCTTCCCAGGAACAAGACTCCCCAAACAGCTTATTTTCCTTTGCTATTGATGTTTCCAATGATGATGGAGAAGAAGCAAGCTCTTCCCTGACACTGGGAACAATATCGGTAGAAATCTACGCCAAGTTAGAAGCTCTCCTGGACTTGTTACAACAGGATGCCCAATTGGTAAATAATTCAGATCCTACAAAGGCCATTTTCAAAACAATCCGTGGCCAGGTTCCTGCCGATATTGAAGAAACACTCTTCCCAGCAGTCCATCTAGAGAGCCAACAATTGCAATACCAACGGGCTGCTCACCGTATTGCCGATAGAGCAGCTCAAGCCCAGCTCAAGGAAGAGATGCTATAGCTAAAACAGATTGCCGATGAGAAGCACAAGAGTATCGGCAACTTGCAGACCTCGGGTGCCGATCTTAAGCAGAAAATTTTGGATCTATCAGCAAAGAGGACAGCTCTACTAGCTGAATTGAAGGAAGTTGAAACATCCCTAACTCATGCCAGACAAAAAGAAAGCCAGCTACCCGATGCCATCAAGGCCCTTCAGCAAGAAAGAGACATCCAAGCTCGCAAAGCCTTGGCCATGAAGAAAAAACTCAAGCCTATGGAGGGTGCTGCCGATGAAGACATCAAAAAAATGAAGGAAGCCGACCAGATTCGCCTGCGTGCGATATCGGCTATCCAATCCTTGTTAAACTTGTAAATCTTGTCTATTGCATCGGCACTTTATGAGACATTGACATCCTTGTGTAATTCTAGCTGATAGGACTGTTATCGGCACTTATACTTTTATGCATCCATCCAGATACTAGGGTAATATTTCTTTAAATATTTTCCATTTAATGCTCTGGGAAACACAACCCCTTCGAGGGTTTCTAGAATATATACGTTACCAGGAACAGACTGATTTATCCGATATGGACCCTCCCAATTAGGAGACCACTTTCCAAACATTGAACTTTTAGTCCCAATCGGTAAAATCAACTTCCAGACCAGATCTCCATCGGCAAACTCCTTTACCTTCACCTTCTTGTCATACCATCTGGCTACTCTTTTCTTATTTTCTTCGATGCTAACTAAAGCCCTTAACCGATGACCTGCCACATCTTCCAACTCATCCTTCATAAGAATATCATAATCATCGGCTGTCAGTTGATCTTGAGAATTTATTCACCTAGAGCCAGTTTTAATTTCCCAAGGCAATACTGCGTCGTGTCCATATACTAACTGATAAGGCGTTACTTTGGTTGCACCATGACATGACATCCAATATGACCACAAGGCTTCATTTAATACTGTATGCCACCTCTTAGGATTTTCTTTAATTTTGCGCTTAATGAGTTTGATAATCCCTTTGTTAGAAGCCTCAGCCTGACCATTAGCTTGAGCATAGTATGGAGAAGAATTTAGAACTTTAATTCCCATACCTACAGCAAAGTCATCAAATTCTCCCGATGTAAACAAAGTATCCTGATCGGTAGTGATAGTTTGAGGAATACCAAATCGGTAAACAATATGCTCTTTCACAAAATCGATCATATTAGCCGATGTCACCTTTTTCAAAGGAATTGCCTCAACCCATTTTGTGAAATAATCGGTAGCAACCAGAATAAATTTATGTCCATTGCTCGATGGCAGATAAATCAGACCGATGAGATCGATAGCCCATCCCCAGAACGGCCAAGGTTTAATTATAGGGTTCATAGCCGATGCAGGCGCTCTTTGAATATTACCAAACTTTTGACACCCCTGACATCCTTTAAAATATTTAAAACAATCTTCAAGAATAGTCGGCCAATAGTATCCATTCCTTCTGATCATCCACTTCATCTTGAAAACCGATTGATGTGCTCCACACACTCCTTCATGAATTTCACCCATCAAGCTTTTCGATTCATCACTGCTAACACATCTGAGTAAAAATCCATCTATAGTTCGATAATATAATTCATCATCGAGGAGCACATACTTGGTAGCTTGGAATCTTATATGTCTTTCAACCTTTTTAGATGGATCCTTTAAATAATCGACAATCTTCTTTCTCCAGTCATCGGTATCGACTGCCAATGTTAGCACTTCCTGAATAGGCTGGTACCCTGAAGCATGCTGAGCTAGTCGATTAGCCTCTTCATTATGCAGTCGAGAAATATGTTCAAGACAAAAATCTCTAAACCCTTTCAACAATTGCAAACATCTTTCATAATATGAAATTAAAACTTCACTTCGGCATTCATAAATCCCAGCCAATTGATTTATAACTAGCATAGAATCACCAAAGATTTCAACAGCATCGGCACGTATCTCCTTAAGCAATTCTAACCCTTTTATCAAGGCTTGGTATTCAGCCTGATTGTTTGTCGATGTAGCAACAATCGGCAATGAAAACTCATACTTCCTTCCTTGAGGTGAAATCAACACAATGCCGATACCTGCTCCTTCACCCTTGAGGTGAAATCAACACAATGCCGATACCTGCTCCTTCACCACATGTGGACCCATCGAAGAAAAGTGTCCAAGGAGCAACCTCTAGAGAGTCCACTGTATTACAATGCTGAGTGACAAAATCAGCCATAACCTGCCCCTTAACTGCCTTAGTTGATTCATAACGTAGGTCAGATTCTGATAATGCTAAAATCCACTTGCCGATTCTACCACTTAATATCGGCATCGACAGCATATACTTGACCACGTCATCTTTGCATATGACCGTACATTCGGCAGATAACAAATAATGTCTTAATTTGACACAAGAAAAGTATAAACACAGACATAATTTTTCGATAGCCAAATACCTTGTCTCAGCATCCACTAATCTTCTACTCAAATAATAAATAACGCGTTCTTTCCCTTCAAATTCTTGAATAAGAGCTGAACCGATAACAGTATCATCAGTTGACAAATACAACCTGAAAGGTTTCCCGTATTGAGGTGGAACTAGCACTGGAGGATTTGTTAAATATTTCTTAATTTCATCTAGGGCTAACTGCTGCTCAGCTCCCCATACAAATTTCTGATCAGCTTTCAATTTAAGTAATGGACTGAAAGCCTTGATCTTACCCGACAGATTAGATATGAATCTTCTAATGAAATTAATCTTACCGATCAAAGATTGCAATTCAGTTTTATTGGCAGGAGCAACCACCTTGTTAATTGCATCAATAGACTTCCTACTGATTTCAATGCCCCGCTGATGCACCATAAAACCCAAGAATTGACCTGCCGATGCACCATATGCACATTTATTAGGATTCATCTTCAATCCATGTTTCTTTGTGCACTCCAGTATCTTTCATAGATCGGCTAGATATTTTGTGATATCTCCAGACTTAATCACTACATCATCAATATAGATCTCCACTAATGTGCCGATATATTTATGAAAAATAAAGTTCATAGCTCTTTGATAAGTAGCGCTGGCATTTTTCAAACCAAACGTCATGACTATCCACTCAAACAATCCCACATGACCTGGACATCTGAAAGCAGTCTTGGGAATATCTTCTTCAGCCAAGAATATTTGATTGTAACCTGCATTACCATCCATGAAGCTGATAATTTGATGTCCAGCTGCAGCATCAATCAACAAATCAGCAATCGGCATTGGATAACAATCCATCGGTGTGGCTTTGTTGAGATCCCTGAAATCAATACAAACACGAAGTTTTCCATTTTTCTTATAAACAGGAACCACATTAGAAATCCACTCTGCATATCAACACTGCCGAATAAACTTTGCCTCAATTAATTTAGTTATTTCGGCCTTAATGTCAAGAAGTATATTAGGGTTGCATCGGCGCGCTGGCTGCTGATGTGGCCGAAATCCAGATTTAATAGGTAAGCGATGTTCAACTATCGATCGGTCTAATCCAGGCATCTCAGTATAATCCAAGCATAGCACTAATAAAAGTAGGTCTTGGCCTATTCGCCATCACCAATATCTACTTCTACTAAATCATCTGCCGATGTGAACCCTTGACCTAATTTTCCATCATCGGCAAACCTATCCATTAAAACTCTTCTTCAGAACCGACTGCTTGGATCGGTGGAATTTCATAATCAGCTACTCTAAGGAACTCTTTTTCCCAAACTTCTCCTGATATGCATTTAGTTCGCTCATAAGTATCTGATTCTGCCGATGCGATGATATAAGAAGAATCACCAGGGACAACCTCAATCTTATCCCCAATCCACTGTACGAGGCATTGATGCATTGTAGAAGGAACCCAACAATTAGCATGAATCCAATCCACTGTATGAGGCATTGATGCATTGTAGAAGGAACCCAACAATTAGCATGAATCCAATCCCTCCCTAGAAGCAGATTATATGCACCCTTGCCATTAATAACAAAGAACGTCATCGGCAAGGTTTTGCTGCCGATGGTCAATTCAACGCATACTGCCCCTTTAGCCAGTGACACATTGCCTTCAAAATCCTTCAGCATCATATCGGTTTTGGTCAAGTCTTGATCTCCCTTACCAAGTTTCCGATACATCACATAAGGCATAATATTAATCGCAGCCCCTCCGTCGATAAGTATCTTAGATACAGGCTGCCCATCAACTCTGCCTTTCACAAACAAAGCCTTAAGATGTTGTCTCTTGTCATTGGTAGGTTTCTCAAAAACAGCCATCATTGGATCTAGTGTCAACTGAGCTACTTGACCAGAGAGAACAACTTCTTCCTCATCATCAGATAGCGCCAAAAACTCCATCGGCAACATGAATACCATATTAACATCTGCCGATGGACCCTTATTTTTGTGTTTTACCTGCCACTGCTGATGACCGGACCTCTCGTTGGAGGAATTTTCCTCTCGGTATAAATCCTCCTGACGCTCACGCTGCATTCTCCTTTTCTGTGTCTTTGTCAGACCCTCCGGGCACCATCGAGGAAACTTGGTTTTCCAAGCCGGCTGATAACAGGTCCCAATTGATTCTACACGGCATATATTAGGGTCCCTGTAGAATATTTCTTCATCGGGAACTCTTGCGTTTGCCATCTCCTCAAGCTCCTCTTGATTCCTTGGAAAATATCCAGCACGTTTACCAAGCCTTTCATGTACACTAAGTCTGCCCCCCAGCCGATCATGCACTGATGCTCTGCCTCTGATCGGCTCATCGATAGATAAACCCTGATCGCCAGGTTGAAACCTCCTTTCTAACCGATTGACCCCATAATAACCATTGCACTCAGGGCAATTTTCAACAGTTGGTAATTTAATACCTTCTTCCCAGCAATGGATGAAAAATGCGCACCTCCAATGATCTTTATGCCGATACCACTCTTCTCAACGTTTCTCTTCTTGCTGTTGTCGATATCGGTCCCTACGCTGACGCCAACCCTCCTGCTGTCTTCGATGGGTAATTACAATGCCAGATCGAGGGGGTTTTTTTTGGAACTACTACTTTCTCCCAGCAGACCCTTACTTTTTGCATCATCGGTAGTTATCCGATGCTGGGGATCTACTGATATGTTTTTCTCAGCAGCCTCTGATGTCAATACCTTGGTCTTACCCTTGGCATCCAACATATTTGCTGGAAAAGGATGTTGATCAATTTTCATCGGCTTTTGGGTCTTGGAATTACCAAACTTAATTCTCCCAGATTCAATAGCCAATTGTAACTGCTGCCTGAATACTTTGCATTCATTTGTACTGTGTGAAATTGTATTGTGCCATTTGCAGTACAGGATCTGTTTCAACTCCTCTGCCGATGGGATTACATAATTAGGTGACAGCTTAATCTGGCCTTCTTGAAGTAAAAGATCAAATATCTTGTCGGCTTTGGTAATATCAAAAGTAAACTTTTCTGGCTCTTTCTGACCAAAGGCACAAGATATCGACTTTTTATTCTTAACCCACTCAGCTAAGCCGATAACTGGTTCTTCATCTGAATTAGAATCTTCTACCTCCCCGACAAATGATACTTTCTTGCTCCAATTCTTTTTAGGCTCAAAAACCCTAGCATCTTGATCAGAGATCCTTTGCACAAGATGACTCAGGCTTTCAAACTCCTGAGAAGCATATCTATCTTTAAGATGTGGCAATAATCCTTGGAAAGCCAGATCGGCAAGCTGCCGATCATCCAGCACCAGGCTGTAGCACTTATTTTTTACATCTCATAGCCTTTGCACAAAGCTTTCTACCGATTCATCATTACACTGTCTCAATTTTACCAAATCGGTAAGCTTCTTTTCATGGATTCTAGCAAAGAAATATTTATGAAATTGCTTTTCTAGATCAGCCCAAGTAATAATAGAATTTGGCGGTAATGAAATAAACCATGTGAATGCTGATCCAGACAAAGATGATGAAAATAATCGAACTCTTAATTCATCTCTGCTAGCTGCCTCTCCACATTGAATAATGAAGTGATTGACGTGTTCCATTGTTGATGTATCATCTTGCCCAGAGAATTTAGTGAAATCTGGTACCTTGTACCTATTTGGGAGAGGAATTAAATCATATGCTGGAGGGTATGGAGTCCGATAAAAATAAGTATTGACCTTGGGCTTTATCCCAAACTGATCCCTCATAATTTCTGCTATCTTATCGGCCCAAAAATCATCAGCCTCCTGCTGACGAACTGGCTGAATTTCTACAGGAGGTGCCTGCTGATATCCGTCCACGTATCTTTGTGGCCCACGATCTCCAGCAATCGGCATATTTGCCGTTACTTGTGGTCCATTAACTTGCTGGAAAGGATTCATCGGCTGAGCTGCCGATGCTTGATTCGGAAAACCAGCTTGCATATGACCTTGCTGAATCCCTGTATCCTGCTGATTTTGCTGAACTGTATGTTGAATAGGCAACTGTCCTAACCAACCATTATTAGAACTCATCGGTACAAAACTTGCCGATGGCTGGTAATTTGCTGACATTGTTGGATAATTATAACCAGCTTGAGGCATAAACTGGACCCCAGGTTGACTCATAGCAGGGGCCTTCTGCTGCATCGGCAGTAAGCTTGCCGATGGACTTGAATTGGGTGTTTGAACCAAAGGCATCTGGAAATCTCCTGAAGTTGGTTGCACAGTAGTTGCTGTGGCATATTGAGGTACTTGAGCCATCGGCGAAACAGCCGATGGTATAGGAGCTTTTCCTGCTGCATCAAACACTTGAGGTAACCCAGGATTGAAAGCAGATGACTCCAGAGGCATACCATATCCCCACCAATTAGCAGGAATCTGGCTATTCTGAGACACAGGGCCTGACATAGCTGATACCGATAGATCTGTATTAAGCTGAACTCGTCCTCCTGATAGTACCGGATCTGATTGTATCGGTGTAGATTGAATATTAGGTAAGCCTGCTGATACTGGAGGGGAAGTAACTTCTGTACCCACAACGGCCGAGGGAGCCGATGGAGTATTAACAGATGCCGGCTCTGGTTGGTGATAGGCAGGCCCAATGTAATGCGGTGACGCTTGTCCTTCTTTGAGAGTTCGAACCACAGCATTATGAACAGTATTGGACAGTACATTGGAGTGATTAATCAAAGCATGATTTACTGCAGAATTAACCATCTCTTAAAGTTTACCAAGATTGGAGTCAAAGGTAACCTGCCGAGTCAACGACAAATCTTGCTTCTGGATGACTTGTCCACTCTTGTTTAGGCTAAACGATTTTAGGCAAAGCTGCCTGTATTCTTCTATAGCCTTTTCCATAGCCTGCCTCTGCTCTTCCTTAAGATCTTCTTCTGATACCGCGATGATGTTCCCTGAATCGATCTCGGGATTGAACATATTGATCGGATTGATTTGTCCCACCGGGCGTGCCAAAAGATGTGTTGATGCAAAAGTGGATCTGCAAACACAAAGGGCTAATACCCGAATCGATATCCAAAGCGTGCCAGTCGATTTGACCTGTTAATCGACAAGGATGAAGATACGAGCACTTTGGTCCTGACAACAGCAATACGTCTGGAAGTCATGGCCAAGAGGTACTCACGCGGAACTCAAGAATCACCGAAGGTCACACTAAAGCGATGCAGCTCGCCGAATCGATGAGAACTCGTAAAAAGGAAAAATATGCAAATTGAGGAAGTCGCCGAAAAGTAAGTAGATGCAAATAGGAGTAAAAATTGGTTTTGATATTGATTGATATATCTATTACATTGCTCCTCAATCTATATTTATACCCTAATCTAAGGAGACATAACCAAATACGACTAGGACACCAAGTCCATATCTAAGGAAACACGTAACTCTTACATGAATCATACTCTAGCAAATATAGAAAAGGAAATCAACTCCTATCTATTTTCCTGTCCGCCTCAATTACGATGGAATTCTCATCGACCTCCTTTCCATCGACATACTTCCTGTTTCATCGGCAGTAGTCTTCAAGCCTTCGTTCATCGGCATCGGCAATAACATCTCCAACCTTATCGGCAACGCCTGAATCTAAATCAACCTTTCCATCGATCACCACCATTCATCGGCAACCATCTTTACAAGCTGATTTTCATCGGCTGTCAGCGTATACAGTAACTTTCCTCCTGCCGATTAGCCCACTCTGATCATTTTGACACGTTCAAAAAAAATAGTGTCAACAATAGGTATATACATGCATTGTTACTTTTAGTATAGGCGTATATGTATTGTTACATCATCTATCATTTTATTTACAAAAATAGAAAATGGAAACACTACTATGTACGCCTTCTTCCTGCCGATTGGGCACAGCCTAGCCCAGTACCGCAGCAGCCCAACTCGGCAACGCCTCTCGGCCCAAGTCGCAGCACGCACACTACGTCTCCCCCGCGTCCCCACCGCGGAGCCTCCGCGTACGCCCGGCCCGCGCCTTTCGCTCCCGAGCACGTGAAACATGGCGGCCAAGATATTTTCCGGCGAACCGCCTCTCTTCCGTGTCGTTTCCCGGCGAAGCTTATCCCCTCCACAAAACCCGTCGTCCAGCTCGCGCTCGTTCTTATCCTCCCCATCAATGGCTGCCGGAGATATTTCCCGGCCACCGCCTTACCCACGCCTATAAAAGGGCATCGGGGTCGCCATTGGCGAGGCACGACCGGAGCGACGCCTGAGCACGCGAAGGAAGAGTCGAAGTCTCTAGCCGCTCACGCCTCGCGTCCGCCGCGCTGGAGAACGCAGCCGCCGCCAAGAAGCGCGCTTGCGCCTTGAGCCACCGCGACCCGGCCACCTCCGACACGCCGAGCCGAATCCCCTCCGTCCGCCGTGCTCTGTCGCTCCCTCCCTCTGCCGTTCCGGCTCTCTCTCTCTCTCACTGTCTCTCTTCTCCCCATTTCTTCCCTCTCCTTGCTGTCTCTCTCAATCGAGAATAGTCACAGGACACCGTCGCCGGCATTTCCCTGCTCTCTGCTCCCTCGCCGGAGCCGAGCGCTGCTGCCCGTCCGCCGGCGCCCTGCCCTCCCTATCCCACGCCACTGCTTCTCGACCACACCTCACCACCGCTGCCGATGCCGCTGCCACCTTGCCGCGCTCGCCGCGCACACCAGCCCCTCAAGTCAGCCCACGCCAAGCCCACGCTCGCCGCACGCCACGCCGCCGCCCCACCTTGCTTGCCACCGCGCCGCCACAGCCCGGCATCGCCTCCGCTCTGCCCTGCTCTACCGCTCGCCATGGCCGCACTGCTTCCCTCTTCCCTCTCTCCTTCTCTCTCCCTCCTCTTCCTTCTCTCTCTCTTCTCCCTTGGCTGCACGACGGAATGAAGACGACGGACAGGAACGGGCGAACCGCACAGCATCAAGGCCAACGCCTGGCACCACCCTCCCCCTCTCCTTGCGTAGGCTTGGTCCATGTGAAATAGTAATGTGAGGAAAAGGAGCAGTCCACCGATCGGTGTTTGAGAGCACCAGCACAGTGCGCCAGCCAACCCCACAGTTGACTGGACCCCACGCGTCAGCTATAGTAAAAATGCTACGCGTACCCGGAGATCGTACACAGTAGATTAAAAGGTAAGCTTAGTAATTATATAAAAATTCATAGAAAATTGCTAAATAAACTAGAGTAGCTCTAGATCATATTTATACAATTTCCACTCATATTGCGTAAATAAAAATGGTAGAATTAATTTGCATGCATTATTTCATTCGTGATTAGTCAGTAAACATTAGTAATTTATAACTCGTCTGTTTTAAATCCAAATCACGTAATTCTTCAAGCAAAAATCATCTAAAATAAAACCCTAGTTAATCATACCCTTATCCCAATTTAATGGTGCCCATTTAAATTCTAGATTTGATTGCTTTTCTTTTCCTTATTTAATTGGTAATTGGTAGTTGCGATAATTAGTTAATTAAATGATAAATCGTAGTAATACGTCGCCGTAGTAGTAGTTAGCACCCTCCGCCGTAGCAGTAATAGCCATAGATTTGCGTAAGTGCATGTACCATGCCACAATACACGAATATATTCCCATAAAATAAGTAGATATCTATACATACATAGCTATGCCCGATACCCGAGTGTACGCCCATATATGGTTAACCCTAAACATAACCTAACCCAATATATATGTGTATGCATATGTGCCACTAACCCAACCCACCTGACTAACCCGAGGCACATACATATACATGCGCGTGTGTGCCACTAACCGCGGTAGATCTGTAGAAAGCCTGCCCAAGTCACCTTTTCTCTTTGAGGTTCACGTAATAGTGGAACCTAATAATATGGGCGGGTTTTCCATCAAGTACCTGCACCACCTTAACTTAGCCCGTAGGAGCCGCCATGTTAGAGGAATACCTCTATCTATATCTTACTTCAAATTGACATCATAATGATAGGCTAGATAACGACCCACCACCCCGATAGGACCAACCTATCTAGGATCATCGCCTCCACTGTGATCGCTTGTTTGACATGCCTTGCTTGTTATTTTTCTTGTTTGTGTTTCTTGCTTGTCGACGTTAGACCGCGTAGGATAGAGGACGTGGAAACGACTTGATGGACCTCAGGAGCACGGCTACACCAGGATAGGAGCAAGAAGCACGCAGGATCGGAAGCCTTGGATATACTCGTCAGCGAACGGAGGCAAGTCCCAACACCCACCTATCCCTTTCCTCTACATCATTCACCATTCCCTTAACCACCTCCCTCCCACCACCACCACATTTGCTAGCCTCCACCCTAAACCCCCCATTACCTACCTTCACCAATTAATAAACCTAACCCATACTATTTGAAACCCCTATAAATTAATGAGATTAATGATGCTAAAGTAATGGTTACCTTGATGTGTTATAAGATAAATAAACCTGATGTTAGTAACTATGGAACTTAAATTGTTAAAACTTGACTAAACCCCGACAGGGGGCGAGTAGGGGGTAGTTTATGTGGGGATAGATTACCTTGGTAGGAATGCCTGGAGAGGATTCCGGTGGGAGATACTCGCCTCGGTCACATAAGGACCGGTTCATAGCCTCTTCACCTAGTGAGATATTACGTACAGCCACATGTCTATATGGGTAGACTTGATCTCACACCCTATTAGATAAAGTATAGTTCATACTAGGAGGCCGGTGTAGGTAGCGAAATATTAGGAGCAGGCACGGATGCTAGGTGACCTTCCATGGCTCGGTTGGCGTGGTTGCTTTGTGGTCTTCCACGTTAAGCTCTTGGATATTTTGGCCGAGGTCGAGCCCATGTTATTGTTTGAATGGCCGGGTACGAGCCATGTTATGATGTGATTGGCCGGGTACGAGCCGTGTTATAAGATTTTGGCCGGGTACGAGCCTATGATTATCATTGTGGCCTGGTATGTGCCCATGACTATTGATTAGGCCGCATGTGAGCCCATAATATGGTTTTGGTAGTCAGATAATTGAGTTGATTTCCAACTCGTGAGAAGCCGTAATAGAACTATATGGTTAGAGACTGTGTCTATCATGTGGGGAAATTTGTACACCTCTACAAAGTCTTCATAAATCTATTCGAATAGCCACGTCCTTAGAATGGGTAGATGCTAGGATGGGACACTATGATTAGACTTCAACAACTGTGATACTCTGGTAAGACGTATTTATGAATTTGGTAACATATACTTAACTTGGGAACTAGCGAGGATGGTAATACCCTGACAGGGCCCAACCTATATTTATAACTACTTCACTCTACCACCTTTACCACTAACCACCTCTATATATAGCCTCCATCCACCTCTCCTCCACCCAAAGTTAGGGCTTGCTGAGTACGTATGTACTCAACCCTCTCCACTCTATGTTTTTAGGAATGAAGTTGTAGGAGTATATCTGAGAATGGAGATACCAAGGACTACGCCAGGATAGGACATCAGGAGGACACCCGAAGACGAAGCCGTGTGACTACACGAAGGAGTTACGCTAGGACTATGATGACCGGGTTATAGGAATAAGTCTAGGGTTACGTTTGCACTCCAAGTTGCCTGTAGGAATGGAGCCACGATATCATAGGACCGCTGTCTTAGAACTCTGATATACGATGTAAGGCCAGTGACTCAAGCTATGTAACCCGAAGCATGTAATATATTTCCCCTTTAGCAATAAAAGTATGATTTTTTATATCAATCTTGTTCGAATTGTGAATATCAGCTACTGATCCAGGGATTGATACATGATGCACAATAGACCCTAAATTGGGGATCCGACAAAACTCCACCAGACCGGGCTCCGGGCCCCGACGGGTTCACTGGCCGGTTCTATCGTGCGGCCTGGTCGGTCATCAGGAGCGACATCTGTGCGGTCTTCTGTACGCTCTGGTCGCAAGATTGGAGGAGCTTCTATTTTCTCAATGATGCCTCCATGGTGCTGCTGCGCAAGAACGACACCCCGGCTAGGTTAAGGGACTACCGGCCGATCAGTCTCATCCACAGCTTTGGCAAACTGTTCTCCAAGGGCCTTGCACTGCGGCTTGCACCGTTTATGGATGCCCTGGTCCGCGCCAACCAGACGGCTTTCATTAGGGGCCGAAGAATTCACGATAACTTTCAATCTGTCTAGCTCTATTGCAACTGGCTGCATGCACGGCGCCATGCCTGTATCTTGCTCAAGATTGACATTGCAAAGGCATTCGATTCTGTTGCTTGGCCTTTCCTGCTGGAAGTGTTGGAGCGCCTGGGGTTCCATCAGCGCTAGCGAGATTGGATCATGACCATACTCTCCTCGGCGAGCACGAAGGTGCTTCTCAACAGCCGGCTGGGGTGGCATATTTGCCATGCCAGGGGACTGCGCCAGGGCGATCCGCTGTCGCCGCTGCTGTTCGTCGAGGGGCTTGCTCTCGCCCCTCCCCAGTGATCATTTTGGGCACCACATCTCATTGTACGCCGATGACCTAGTGCTCTTCCTGCTACCCAGGCAAGATGACTTCGTTTGCATTCGAGCCTTGCTGGATCTTTTTGCTGGGGCATCTGGGCTAGTCACGAATGTCGACAAATGCTTCCTCTCCCCCATATGTTGTACCGAGGATGAGATCGCGCTGGTGCAGCAGGTGTTCCCCTGTCAGGTGGTGCCGTTCCCTTGCCATTATCTGGGAGCACCACTTTCGGTGGTCAGGCTACAGCATGTGGAGGAGCAACGACAGGTGGATGTCGTTGCGAGGCGCATCCCTACATGGAAGGCTGGTATGCTAAACATGGCAGGCAGGCTGACACTCACCTAGGCGACCCCCTCTGCTATCCCGGTGCATGTCTCCATAACGTGCTCGCTCTCGCCGCTATCCGGCAGATTGACAAGCGCCGCAGGGCATTCCTGTGGTGCGGGACGGAGTCGGTGGTTGGGGGGGAAATGCAAGGTCGCATGGCCAATTGTTTGCTCCCCAAGGTTTTATGGTGGCCTGGGCCTCCTAGACCTCTGGGTCCTCGACTTTGCGCTCCACCTCCATTGGGAATGGCAGAAGCGGGCGGTGGACGCACCGGCGTGGACCAGGCTACCATCCAGGCCAGAGAAGCTTGTGACCACCATGTTCAATTCCTCGGTTGAGGCCGTGTTGGGCAACAGCGCCTCGGCCCGCTTCTGGACCGACCACTGGCTACCAACTGGACCGATCACCAACTTTGCCCCATTCTTGTTCCGAGCGGTCAGTCGCCGCTACCTGCAGGTGTCTGTCAAGGAGGCACTCTCTAGGCGCCGCTGGATTCGCCACATCGTCGGCGCCCACACTGCCCTAGTGCTATATGAGTACGTTGATCTTTGGGAGAAGCTGGAGGGTGTTTAGCTGCAGCCATTGGTGTGCGACCGCTTCGTCTGGTGATGGACGCCGGATGGTATGTACTCAGCGTCCTCGGCGTACCACTCTTTCTTCCTGGGCATGTCCTCCTTGTTGGGCGCAAGGGAGCTATGGAAGGCCTCTGCGCCATCGAAGGTCAAGCTCTTCTTTTGGTTGGCCCTCCATGGTTGAATCTGGACTACACATAGGAGGAGGAGGCATGGGCTGTAGGACTCAGCGGCTTGCGCGCTTTGTGGCCAAGAGGACAAGACGGTTGATCACCTCCTACTATCCTGTGTCTTTGCTCAGGAAGTTTGGTTCCATCTCCTGCTCAGCTTTGGCTGGGATCGGTTCGCGCTGGTGACGGGGACAACTCTATCCGGTTGGTGGTTCGACGTCAGATGTCAGGTGCCCTCAGATCTGCGTAGGGGTTTCGACTCTGCGGTGCTACTTGTTTCCTGGCGTCTCTGGATGGAGCGCAACGCCCGGGTGTTTGATGGTGCATCTGGATCACCGCTGGAGGTCATGTGCCGGGTGATCGAGGAAGCCGATGAGTGGGCCGCCGCAGGTTTCTCGGCTATCTCCTTGCTGCTAGCGGCCACGTCGGGTGTTTAGGCCTTGCTGTCTCTTAGTTGCGCAATTGTCTGCCATGTAGCACGCTCTGTACAGCCACTACGGTGGCCTTGTCTTTCTACTTTCGCGCGAGGCACCTCGCCGTCGCTTGTTTGTTAAACTTCACCTCTTCTTAATGAAACTAGAAAAGGAAGCGCCCTTCCGCGCGCCCTACCAAGGTCCCATTATGAAGCAATAATAGAAAATACAGATGAAGAAACTCATATATATATATATATATATATATATATATATATATATATATATATATATATATACACGCTATTCTACACTCTAGGTGTAGAATACTATTCTACACCGAGCTGTTATACTGAACAAAATTCAGTAATGTTCAGTAATCGCGTTTCAGTATTATTCAGTATTTCGTGGTACTGTGCGTAGTACTGATTGATACTGAACACGATTCAGTAGTACTCAGTATTTTTTAGGTCAGTTTTGGCTTATGGTGTAGAATAATATTCTACACCTAGAGTGTAGAATAGCGCTGCACTATATATATATATATATATATATATATATATATATATATATATATATATATATATATATATATATATAGTCTTTGTAGACCGCATATGTTTTTTTGTTCACCCATAGAGATTACATGCCAGCACCAGAATTCATTATTACCTCTCAACAATTTAAGGTACTGTTACAAATCCATCCAAAGCACTAAAGAGTTTCGTATAATATACTAATATGGGAAATAGCTCATAGGTCCTGTTCTGCTAGTCATGTTTCGGCTTGTTTCAGTTTATTTCAGCTTATTCTCTCTCACATAATACTATTGAATCAGCCGAAATCTGCCGACTTTCCTACCTGCCGAACCAGCCCATAGTTTATAGCCATGTTCATGTTGACCCAGATATCCAATTGACTATGCTTCCTTCATCACCAAACACTTAGGTGATTGGACATATACAAAGAGTTCCCTATACAGCCCCTGCATGCTTACATGTTTGGTGGATTCCGCCAGACATGCTAAGCTATGGAGGTGCATTGGTTGAAGGGAACACTGCATCAGTGGTCAGAAGATCACGTGGGTTGTCTCTTGCTATGAGATGGAAGCCTGTGATACAGGAATGCATCAACCGATTAGAACAATACATAGAAAGATAACAGGAGGAAATTTCAAAGCTAATAATAAATGCACTATCCAGTAGATAAAAAGGTCAAAAAACTCAAAACAAAAAAATTGTTCTAAATTAATATATCTAAAGGCCACTGTCATATCTCATTTCAACGAAACCCTGACCATGTAGCTGTTTTGTAATATTCAAGGAAACAATTCAAGTGTACTCAGAACTACTTTTGTCTTTTCAATTCGCACAGAAAATAACTGATTAGCATCTATTATTAGTAGGCCAACCATCAATTATTATCCAGGCTTTCAGGTCATAGGGTACTGACAATTATTACAGGTGTATGTGGAGGAACAGCTAGCACACATGTGATGGGAGTAAAAAACAACAAAAAAATGACACTGAACAGGAGAAGATGAATTTGTGACTGGATTGCTTGACTGTTTGTATGGATAACCAGTACATGCAAAAGTCCACTGAACATCTTCAGTGTGTTGCAAAAGTCCACTGAACACCTTTGGTGCCGTTCGGCTGGAATTATAAGCCGGCTGAAAAACACTGTTGGCTGATTTTTTGTGAGAGAAAAATACTGTTCTGGCTGAAAAAACAACCTGAATAAGACGGATTATAAGCCAGATGAACAGGGCCAAAGTGATTGAGCTGAGATTGAGCCCGAGGCTCACAACTGTCTATCACAATCAGAGATACAGCTACTTATTACTCCCTCCGGTCCATTTTATCTGGCGCGTACACACATATCAAGATTCAAACTTTAAGAACTTTGACCAATAATTAGGCTAACAATTTTTAACTATTATAATACAAACTTTATATGATTAGATTTATAAGGATTTATACTATCCAATGATCATAAGTTTATAAGCATAAATAATATAATATAAAGCAAATGAATGGTCAAAGTTTAATCTAGGAGACCGTATCATTCTACCTTGCGCCAGATAAAATGGACCGGAGGGAGTATAATGGGTGGAAAGACCAAAATTGACTCCAGCACTAATATGTGTTGAACAGGTCACCTGTCTATCACAATTTAAAATCTCATGCATATAGCAACTAAGCAAAGCATGCCAACGAAGCACATAATTTTTCCCAGAAAATATCGGATAACTGGTTGGTTTATACAATTTGAAACCGACATGCATCTGCATGTATACCTAAAATACAGAAAACAGTAATGACAATCTCCAAAATATATATGCAGATCCTCTATTGGCATTTAACTTTAGGTAACCATCTAACTGTTCTTACTGATGGTAAACTATGTTGTGATCAAGGGGTCAAACATACCCAAGCACAGCATCTACAGCCACATCAATTAGCATTAGAGATAAACAAGTAAACTAACCAACCTTGGCCCGTCTCAAAACCATATGAACTTAAACTATGTCATCAGATATTTTTACATATGGAGCAAACCATTTTGTTGTGGAAAGGGAATTTTCATAATTTCATCAAACATACCATAGCCGCACACAAAAGAACTCAGACTAAGAAAAAAAATAGAAATACAAAGTAAGGCAGACTGCATCATCTTTGCCTAAAACCACTATAGAAATGTATAGAAATTGGTGACCTGCATGGAGGTGGGTAACGAATGCATGCTGTGGTGACCTGCATGGAGGTGGGTAACGCATGCATGCTGTGTCTCACTCTAAAATTCAGGACCTCCCTTCTTCCCCAGAATTTCTGCATGAGATATGAAAATAAAAACACAAACATATTAAAATACCACTTACAGCCCATGCATATTAGGATAGCATACAATCCTAAAAATACCCAACTGATAAATGTTCAGTTAAACATATATAAGGGTCATCCTCTATTTCACTGTCATAATAACAAACTAAATTGCACACACATCAATTGTCTGAACATTGACATGATGACTAACTAAGGTTGCTAAAATGACCATACTATAAAAGCAAAATAATCTTAACATCTGAATGAGAAAGGCACTACATTCGATTTCAACAATGGGATTGCACATGTTTGAGTCTTTGAGATGCTTACTGGATGGTGCAATTCCCAGCCGCTTGGGTGTAAATGCACCCAGGCAGACTGAGCAAAGAAGGAAGAAGAAAGATCTTGACAAGCTCAATTCACTCCACCGTCATCCTCGTCAGGTTCACAAAGACCCACATTCCTCTTCTCAACCCTGCAGCGAACCAAGAACCAGAAAGTTTAGGCAAAAGGCTAGTCAGAGATAAAGCAAACCGACCAAAGCAACATCAGCGAGTCCAAGAACCCATTGAAGAAGGGGTCAACCTTCTGGATCACACGCTGATCCTGAGCTCACCCACCAACTACTTGCGGCAAGTCGCCAGCGACGACGTTGCCGAAGCTGAATCCACGAAATCCGTTGAGGAACAGGCAAGGCGACAGGGGCATGTGGATTCGCGGTTTGGGTGGTCAAGCGAACGGGTGGAGTTTAGAAGGGTGGCGGAGGAGGAGTACAGGAGGCAAGGCACGGATCCAGTGGTGTCCATATCCATGTGGAGCCTTATATATCAAAAAAATAATCAATGCGGAGGACCTCACCCTCCGCACGAGATGATCTCGGCAATGCAGAAGAGGAGGCCGGCAATTCGGAAACCCACCTCATGCCGTATTGGAGGAGGTCGCCTTCCTCATGGCGCCGCGGCTGGGAGAGAGACTTGGAGCGACCGCGAACTGAGCGAGCTCCAAGGGAGGCAGATGGATTTGGTGGATCCACGGACGCAAAGGAATTATGAGTTGAACCAAATAAAATCTTTGCGTCCGAGGCCAATCTCCTAGCTAGCTGGATGCTCGCACCGAGGCTCCTGTCTTCCGTCGCTGCCTGTGGGGTCACGTAAGATCAGGGTCCACCTGCCAGCGATGGTCACCTTCTGTGTTGTTAGGTGCGCTCGGTCGCTCAAGTGACGCCCCGTCGGAGACCTGCCACGCGTCGGCACGCCGAGGACTCAGCGACCCCGTGAATCGCTCTGGTGCCGAACAATCTCGAGTGGTCTTTAAGGAACCAGATACACATGAAGTCATGTTCTTAAAAAAAAAGCCTCCGTTTTTCCTTTTTCTTTTTTTTTTGACGAGTTTTTTTTATTTTTTTTCCCACTAGCTGGCAGCAGGGAACGTGTGGTACTTGGCCTGAGAATACTATGCAAGTGCGTTTTTCATCGTGCAGCCATACGGAGATAAAGTTTGATCCGAGCACAACAAACGGCTACAAAGTCATCTAGCATATTTGATCACAGCAAAACACAATAATTAAATGCTACAACAAATCTATGAAACATCGAAATGAAACTATCCCATTGAGAGCAGGGCAAGTAATATAGCCGGTTGCTGACTGCAAGGACCCTTATAGCCTACCTCTTAACCCACCTATATAGTATATAGTAGTTAGCACTTCGGCATTAACACATGGCCCACATCTCTAAACCGGCTGCAAGCTTACAGCTCGCTTCGCCTCTCTCTCCTCTCTCTCCATTCCTCTCTCCTTTATGTTAGCATTCAGCCTGCTATTATACTTGCTATGAGAGAGTGTTCAATGTTTCAGTTTCCAAGACTAATAGTATTAGAAACAGTAACATAGAACGTTCTATTGAGACTGGCCTCATAGATAGAGTAATTATATTTAATATAAGTAAGCCTGGCATTTGGGTTACCCGATTTTTTCGGGTCGGGTAATTCAAAATTTGGGTAATGAAAACTGCTACCCGATTTTTGTCCAGAAAAAACACTACCCGTAAATTCGAGTACCCGATAATTCGGGTTCGGGTATTACCCGATATACCCAAATTTACGGAAAACAACAAACTACACTAAATTTCAGTAGCGATCTATACATAATTTCAGCAGCAATTTGTATAGAATTTCAGTAGCAATTTGCATAGAATAATATGTTAGAGTCACTCGTTCAAACAGAGAGAATTATATTATAATAAAGTGACAAGTGAAAGTGTTCAACTAACAACAAATGATAAATACAAAGATAAAAATAAATCTTTGGGTAGTTCGGGTAGTTTGGGTACCGGGGGATATTACCCAAATTACCCAAACTAATTTCGGGTAATCAAAATAGCTATCCGAATTTGGGATCGGGTACGTCGGGTTTGGATAATTCGGGTCTGAGTTTGGGTAATTCGGGTATGGATAATGGGTATTTTGCCCAGGCTTAAATATAAGCTCCCGACCCAATGCAAGAAGCATCTGGCTAGCTTGGATGCCTTTTCTTTTTTAAAGCTAGATGCAGCATGGACAGGCAAGGAATGCATTCTGAGATATCTGTTTAGAAAGCTCGATGTGTTAGTTTCTAAGGCTGAAAAGCCAGGTTGATAAGTATTATTCGCTGATTTGTTATGAGAGAAAAATACTATGCCATAACTGATAAGTTCAAGTGAATAGGCAGAGGGCCGAAAAAGTACGGCTCATAAGTACGGTTGGAAACATTAAAGCAACTAAAGACAAAGTGTCAGATTGAGTTAATCAACATGTTTCATGGTTTGCTGTTCAGTTGAGCGTGCCCCTTGTGTCAAACGATTTCTATAGGCACCTCTATTTTTTAAGAGCCGGCTGAATCTAATAAATCTGTCTTTGGAAATGGTTTTTATGGGCCCCAGAAAATGGCCAACTCAGTGGAAATCGACTTCCAGAGGTACCTGATGTACTGGCCGTAAGGTCCAAATAGATAGAGGGGGTGATGAGGATATGGCCTCCACACATATGACCATACTTGGAGAATTACATGGAGGCCAATGAGATCAGCAAGGACATCCAAATCGAGAAGGAGGCCCAAAGCTTATTCGGTTCGAGTCACCAAGGTGGAGGCCTAAATCAAGTTCGAGTCCACCTCAGAATTCAGAACCAGTCTGCCTTGAACTGGTCACCCAGGACGCGTCCGGACTCCGTTTTCGATGATCCATATATGGATGGAAAGCTTATTTGATAAGGAAGCCAACCTAAGTGGTCCCACGTCAAAAGCTGTTCGGAATCAACGGGAATCGTCGAAACAAGTCACCGTCCAAAATCTGTCAGGGCGTTGTGTCGCCGTCTTTTGGGCCGTTTGGGCTTTGTAACGTGTCGGCGCTCCCCAGGGACGCGAATAGGGGTCCTTGGACGTCCCGTAGGCTATATAATAAGTAGTCGCCGCCTACATTAGGGTTGGGTTTTGCTTAGATTATTCTGTTGACAACAGTTTCGCCGTCGCCGTCGATTTGTGAGACCCCAACTTTGTGAGATTAATCATTCATCTGCAATTTGGTTGCATTCCTTTGTGTTCTTGCGTGTGTTCTCGATTCGCAGGCAAGGACTTAGCCTTCTTGGCGAGGTCGACCGTGCAACGCCGGTCGATAACCAGAGGGGTTGTGGTGCTGCCATTGCCGGGTTCAGAGCCGAGTTGTCCGGAAGCCGGATCGAATTATGTCGTGACTCCACTAAATCGAGAGTTATCAGAACCTTTCGGAAGATCGGGAACCCTAGTTCACATCAGGGGGTGAATAGCCTATTTAAAAATCTACAAGCTTCACTAAACAACCACGTTAGTATAAAAAATGGCTAAGTTAATTCTAGCACTAGCTCAACTATACTATGCAAGCTACCTAAACAATTCTAGTGAAGCAAGGCTATGATCTCTAAAACACACCAACAAGGCTAAGTCACTAAGCTACTTACTCCTATGTGATAAAGGCTACACTAAGCAAACTACACTAGGACTAGTACAAGAAAGTAAAGAGAAAGTGACTTGATTCTTATACCAACGATGTAGAGAAGTAATGCACTCGAAGAATCAATCACAATGAGCAATCACAAGAGAAATCCTCGGTAAAGAGATGACACAAGATTTTTACCAAGGTTCACTTGCTTCCCGGCAAGCTACTCCTCGTTGTGGCGATGCACCCACTTGTCGGTTCGCGAGCTAATCGACTATCAAGAGTCGAGCCCTCGGCGGACGCCGCACAACCGCACACAAGATGGGGATCCTCCAAGCCACGAGCTCCACTAAAGTATCCAATTCGTGAACTTCCACGGGGAAGGATCAAGAACCCCTTACAACACTTGGTGAGGGCTCCAACAATCTCCAATTGCGAGCTCAATCACCTCCGCTGCTCCAAGCCGTCTACCACGTCGGGAAACATGGAAGAGTAACAAGAAATCCGCAGCAACTCGAAGAACAAGTGCCTCTAGAATGTAACTCTCAAGTAATGCACTTGAATCTCACTCAATCTCACTCAAGATGTGCAACCAAGCAAAGAGATGAGTGGAGGGGTTGTTCTCTAGCTCAAAAGATGTCACAAGGTTAGCAAGAATGCAAGAGATACCCCCAAACCCCGGCCAACTTCTATTTATAGCGAAGAGGTATGCAGCTAGCCGTTACAAGACATCGCAGTGAAAAACTGATGACCGGACGCACCGGTCAGGGTGACGGGATGCGTCCGGTCACTACAGGACAAACAGTAACAGCGTGCGTCAGAGAGAGTCGTTGTCATGATCGGACGCGCTTCACCGTTTGACCGGACGCGCTGCACCCGGCGTACGGTCGGAGTCCAGAGAGCTCCCACCACGACTGGACGCGTCCGATCGCATGTGACCGGACGCGCCGCGCGTTCGATCAGCTCTTCGCCATGCTCTGTCCCTCTAGGTGCCCGACCGGACGCTCTGGTTCCGTGAGGGACCGGACGCGCCGGTTGCAAACCCTAGTGCCCGCGCCGCATTGAACTGACCAGACGCGTCTGGTCAAACCGGGACTGCGTCCGGTTCAGCGTCCGGTTGGAGTTTTTCAGAGAGAAACACTTCGGACTTTTGCTTCCGTTTCTCTCCGGCGCAGTAGAAAATAGGCGTTTCACTTCCCCAAATAGGGAGAGAGGAACTCAAACCCCTCTCTACCGCTCAAACTCCACCGCCTTCGCAAATGTGCTAACACCACCAAGTGTACACCACCATGGGCATGTGTGTTAGCATTTCACAAACATTTTTCAAGGCGTTATGTTAGCTCTCTACTAGATCCTAATGCATATGCTCAAGACATTGATCTAGTGGCACTTGATTCCCGAGCTAACCGTGATTGCCCCTCTTGATAGTCGGCTATGTATCCTAAACCCGGTCAATCACTTCTCTACTCATCTTAGACCGGCAAAAGAAAAACCCTATGGTTATACCTTTGCCTTGCACTCTTAGATCCTTCTCCTCCACTTGATCATCATGTCTATCATTTTATGTGCATTCCTTCATGATCTTGCTCATCATTTCATGCACCAAAACATGTGGTCTTCTGGCCATCTCTCTATGCCATTTGCTCCTTCATCACGTGTGTTGCTTATGCCTAATTCAAACCACTTGACACAATGGCATTAGCAACTTGGTGTCATTAATTACCAAAACCAAACTTGGGCTTTCAATCTCCCCTTTTTTGGTAATTGATGACAACCATCACAAAAGATATGAAATGAAATCATATTTTCAATTTCGATAGTATTAGCTCCCCCTACATATGTGCTTCCATGAGTTTGGTTCAATTATGCACATATGTATGGATTTGAATTTTTGGAGAGTTACTACTATCAAATTGATGCTAAGATATATAGAATGGACCTTTGAAGCGTGATACCAATCGGAGTTGCCTTTATATACCATCCTTAGCATCGATGTAGCTAAACACCACTTGTAATACATCACTTGTAAAGATCACAAACACTAAAGTACCCCGTGAGATCAACATTATAAGCAAAGAGTGTCTAGAAACCACTTGTAAAGCTACTCTCAACAAATCATCATTCAAGTTCTATTTCTAGCATACACCATACAATCATGAATATGAATTTAAGCTTTGCAATGCAACAATTCATCATGTTAATGCACATACAAATGCAACAAATAATTCATGAGATTGCTCCCCCTACTCGTGTGCTCAATTTTAATTGATCCCTTTCCAAAGTCATATCTTTGATTTCTCTCCCCCTTACTATATCTTTCTCTCCCTTTGCAACTTAACTTTTTATCTTTGTGACTTTTCTCTCCCCCTTTGTCAACAATCACCAAAAAGGTGCCAATTTTAGTGAGAGTCAAGTCAATCAATATGGGGGAGTCTAAATTATGGTTCAATCTAGATCACTTGCCTAGAATATGTAATTCGGTTTGATCCAAGGACAAGCTTCTTCACACTTCATAAAGTATAAGGGTTATCTTGACCATGTCGAATTACACCTCATGAGCTCATTTTCTAGATTCAACACTGGGTTTGCAAGCCCACAAACATGTGATATGCTACCACTAGATCAAACAAATATAGAAGCAATAGTGGTACCATATATACATCAAAATCATTTGATTTTTATGAATGAGCCTATTTGTCATGCAAATATGTCTATATGTTCTAACCATGTCCTTAGCAAAGTATGAATGATATGCCAAACAACTTTACCTTGCATTGTCGAAGGGGAGGCATGTCATATAAGAATGTGGGGGTGCACTCATCTCAAGTTGGAGAAATCAAGTATGTTCAATTCATTCTTCAACTTGTAAAACCTTTTCTCATCAAGTGGCATTGTGAATATGTCGGCTAATTGATCTTCGGTGCCATGTATACAAATATCACCCTTTTATTGATGGTCTCTTATGAAGTGATGTCTTATGTCAATGTGCTTGGTTCTTGAATGTTGAACCGGATTTTGTGTCATCTTGATAGCACTTTCATTGTCACAAAACAATGGCACATTCTTGAATTTGATTCCAAAGTCATTCAAGGTGGCCTTCATCCAAAGCAATTATGCACAACAACTACCGGTACTAATGTATTCGGCCTCAGCGATAGATAGTGCAACACTATTTTGTTTCTTTGATGGCCATGAAACAAGAGACCTTCCAAGCAATTGACAAGTACCACTTGTGCTCATTCTATCAATCTTGCATCCACCATAGTCGGAGTCCGAATATCCAATCAACTCAAAATTAGACCCCTTTGGAAACCATAATCCAACATCATGAGTGCCCTTAAGATATCTCAATATCCTCTTGGTTGCTTTCAAGTGACTTTCTCTAGGTGAAGCTTGATATCTTGCACACTTGCACACACTAAACATCACATCCAGCCTAGAAGCAGTGACATATAGCAAACTTCCAATCATAGACCGGTATTGCTTTTGATCTACCATGTTGCCACTAGCATCAACACCCAATTGATCATTAGTGTCCATTGGTGTACTCATTGGCTTAGCATCTTGCAATCCAAACTTCTTGATCATGTCCTTGATGTACTTGCCTTGACTTACAAAAGTGCCATTCTTCATTTGCTTGATTTGAAGTCCAAGGAAGTAACTAAGCTCTCCAATCATAGACATTTCAAACTCATTTGCCATCATTTTTCCAAACTCTTCACAAAAGTCTTGATTTGTTGATCCAAAAATAATATCATCAACATAGATTTGTAACAGAAATAAGTCATTTCCAAGCTTCTTGGTGAAGAGAGTGGTGTCAACCTTTCCCATCTTAAATCCCTTAGAGAGAAGGAAATCCCTCAATCTCTCATACCATGCTCTAGGTGCTTGCTTCAAACCATACAATGCCTTTCTTAGCTTGTACACATGGTCGGGTTTCTTGTCATCTTCAAAACTAGGAGGTTGCTCAACATAAACTTCTTCATTGATGTAGCCATTGAGAAATGCACTCTTGACATCCATTTGATAGAGCTTGATGTTGTGTGCACAAGCATATGCTAATAAGATTCTAATTGCCTCCAATCTTGCAACCGATGCATATGTGTCTCCAAAGTCAAGACCTTCAACTTGAGTGTAACCTTGTGCAACCAATCTTGCTTTGTTTCTCATAACTACACCATCTTGATATTGCTTGTTTCTAAAGACCCACTTGGTACCGATCACATTGTAGTTCTTTGGCCTCTCAACAAGCTCCCAAACTTGATTTCTAGTGAAGTTGTTTAGCTCTCCATGCATGGCATTTACCCAATCGAAATCCTTCAATGCGTCTTCTATTTTCTTAGGTTCTTCAAGTGACATAAATGAGTAGTGCTCACAAAAAGATGCCAATCTTGATCTAGTTTGAACACCACTTTGAATTCCACCAATGATTTGATCTAATGGATGATCTCTTGCAATGTTGGTAGGTTGGAGTATTGGGAGTTGATTACTTCCAATTGCTTGACCTTGATCTTGAGCTTCATTGTGAGTACCACTAGAGCTTGCTTGATTTGTATCAATTTGCACATTTTGGTTGATCACATGAATATCATCATCATCATCAACTTGCCTTGGCCTAACATCACCAATGTCCATGTTTCTCATTGCATTTGCCAATTGGTCTCCTCTCACATCATCAAGGTTTTGAGCTTTATTTTGAGATCCTTGTGTTTCATCAAACTCAACATCATGAACTTCTTCCAAGGTGCCATTAGTGAGATTCCAAACTCTATATGCCTTGCTTGTGGTAGAATAACCAAGTAAGAACCCTTCATCATATTTCTTTTCAAACTTCTCAATCTAGTGCCTTTTCAAACGTGCCTGCTTCTTCTTTTGTTTTCTTGCTTTGAGCCGATCATCACCACGCAAGCCAGTCAACGTCCAATAGGTACACTCAAGACCCTGGTATGCTCTGATAGCTGCATACATCACACTCATAGCGTGGTTGTTGCTAGCCTGTCCTTCGTTTGGGCCTCTGACCAAGGCACTGCCTTGCGGCTGCACCCAAATAGTATCGCGAGGATCATCTCTAGGAAAAGTGCCAGCCAGGGCTGCTGCCAGCTCATTGGAAAATCTACTCATTATGTCCCTGATGACACGGAAAGCTGCTCCCTCTGCACCCTCAACTGGAGTGCGTCCCTCAAACTCCAAGTGACAACCATCCCACTCTGGAGCATCACCAAGAGCAGGGACTGTGATCTCCACTACTGCAAGTCCATCCTCAGCTAACTGGCTCTCACTCCAAGAGTACACCGGCTCCTGACCCTCCGGGTACCCCATATCATGGAGCACTCTCCAAAGCAAGGTTGGCATGCCAAACTCGCTCAGAAAGGTGTCCATGCTGTGGCGCTCCCGCGGGGCCAACTGGTGTCGGGGTGCTCTTCTGCCTGTGGACTTACGGGTAGTCTGCTTCGTGCGGGCCATCTGTAGCAAAAGTTTTGATTACCCGGTGAGAACATATTTTAAGTTGGTACAATTTTTATCAAAAGGGGATAATAAATTTATAAGGGGAGGAATGCATGACATGAATGAAATGCACAAGCAATATGATGTATGTACGTGTCTTACGTTCTCACAAACTTATGAAATAAATAATCTTTAGCGATGAATTCGGTGGCATACAGACGATCTCTCATATACGTAACTAATACGTTCTACACGAGAAACGTTGTTATGTACCTGCAGAAAATTCATTTCAGCCCAATTCCCCATGGATGCATGAAAGCAGTAAATTTACCTACACGCTCTACACGAATCCCTAGATACACGTACAACGGTAGTAACTACCCAAAACATCGTCCTATTGACGACATCGCCTCAACGGACGGAACAACCACACATGCGACACTTTTGTAAAAACTTGCGTAGAACATGTAATTACTCCAGTATCATATAAGCACTCTCCCTAGATCGGCGGTGTATCCGATCATGCTCTCACATCTCACACTTACCGAGGCGTAGAGGCAGCTGATCCATACATTACCACTCAATTAAGTGGCACTCATACAATAGCACGCCATATGAGCAACGAAAGAGAAATATGGTGCAAGAACCCGAAATCAGTACTTAAATAAGCCACCTAGAGTCCTTAACTAGGCAGAAAGGATATGACCACTAGCACACTTTTAGTTTGGAAATCACATTTTTCAAACATAATTTTGTTTTAAATACACTTGTGAACAATAAACACGCTAAACCATGCTCCGATACCAGCTGTAACAGAACCGACCAATTATACGAAATTAAGTAAGAAAATCATCCATCAAGCAGACGATTTAGCAAACTTAAGCCCGTATAACCCGGTAGTCCGTGAAATCACGACGGATTTCAAACCAACTTACATACCAGCCAAGATCGTAATAAGTTTAGCGGTCACCATCACAAATTACATAAAAGTTCGCGTCGTAGATACATCGGAGTTTAAACATAGTTATTACAAATCAAGTTCAAATAAAAGTAGCGGAAGCATTTAATTCAAACCACACACACTCACACAGAGTTCAAAATAAAGTGCCAGCTGATGATCATCTCCAACAAAAGCATCAGACGAGACGTAGGGAATGACCACTGCTCATGGTCCTAAGCTTTACCCAACGCAGGATAAAGGCAGTTGATACAGTAGCCGTAATACATCTGCCCATCTGCAACAAGTGGGAACAAAGCCCTGAGTACGAGAAGGTACTCAGTTAGACTTACTCGACATAACCGAAAATAACACTACAAGATTTCAACCCTATTGCCACTTAACACCATTTGCATCACCACAAATTGTGTTGTAATATAGGTGTATTTTGCAACATTTGTCCAAAAACGTGGCAATAGGGGCACTGTGTTGCCACAAAAATAGTGTATTGCAATTTTTACATTCGGCGTTGCAAGAGATGAGGCCTATAGCAACCCTTTTTAAAAAAGTGTTGCTATTGGTTAATAATATTGCCATGATGACATTTATTTGCATTAGTATTAATTGGCATTGCAACTGTCTGGTGCTCTTGCAACCAAATAGAAAATTGTTGCTATTGCTTGAAATTATTGCCACAGTGTTGTTGGGTTATAATATTTCTCACGACCATTGCAATAGGTAGACAATGTATTGCAATTAAATTTCTAAGGCGATGCAATAGTTTGTTGCTATTGCCATAGTTTTTGTTGGTTGTAATATTTCTCACGACCATTGCAACAGACAGTTGTTTATTGCAACTAAATTTCTAAGGTGATGTAATAGTTTGTTGCTATTGCCACAATTTTTGTTGGTTGTAACATTTCTCACGACTATTACAATAGGTAGTTGTTTATTACAACTAAATACCTAAAGCGATGCAATACTATGTTGCTATTGCCACATGTGTGTTTGGTTGCTATAAAATTCTAGTGTCGTCGTAATATGTTGCTATAGAAAACAAATGTATTTCATGGGCTTTGGGTCTAGCAAAAGGGCCTAGGCTTCCCGACTTCTCATTCACTAGAAATATGCTCATGCGTTGCACAAGGGCAACAAAATTTTGCCTGCATATACGATGACGCACGTGGCCATGCATCGACTGTGGGTGCTCGATGCTCTTCCCCATTGACGTCGTTGACTCTTCCGCATCAACAGTTGTAGTGGCTGCTCCATGCCCTTACCCATCCACGTTGATGACCCCTTGTCCGATGTTTGTCCCCGTCGATATCTTTCACAGATCAACGGCGGGTTTTCTCCATATCCATAGTTATGTCAACGAGCGGCGGCACATCCGTGAGCTAGGGGCGAGCGGGTGGTGGCGCATCTGCAGCTGTGTGGATGGTGGGATAGGGCACAAATGATTCCCTTTGCCTCTTTTTTTTTGTTGACGGGGCAGGATGGTGGCGCAGACGATTACCTTTTGCCGCTTTTTATGTGTTGAAGATATATCGTTAGATCTAATTTATAGAAATCTAACAAAATTGGTTTCACACTTTTTTATTGAATACTTTTGTGATTTATGATTATGCATTCTACAAATTAAGCTGATTTGATTATTTCTAGAAAATATTTTCTAGAACATACAGAACATTGTGTGTTGTTATTATGTGTATATTTTGCAAGGTTAAGCTGGTTTTGTGTAACCTATAACCTAGCTAATGATTGACACGAGGGAGTCAAAAAAATTGGAGAAGCAAATTTAATCCCAAATTTTTTTATGATTTATGTGTACAATACATCATTTATGATAATATATTTTGTCTCGTTCCTAGGCTATAAGACAACAGAACAGATTGGTACGTTGCACATTCTTTAGTTCATACTCTGCTGATGATCATGACCACTACCTTTTACCAAAGATGTCCACCAGGCCGCCCCAAATATCGGTATAAGCATCTCTTGTTCATCCAACCCAACTTCAAGATAACCTTTTCATTCAAATCCAAAACACAAGTACAGTTACAAAGCGGCACTGAGGTTACACAGACCTTATCAAACCATACAGGTTGATGATCACAAGATAGGAACATGCGCCTGCAAGAACTTTAAGTAAAAGAACCACAACTTTCAGTAACATCACAGCCTCCCTAATACTATTAGCCAACACGCTAGGATTGTCAACCATCCTCTCTTGAACTTGAACTGCTTCCTTCTCCCTGACCAACTTGCTGACTGCAACAGCCGCCATCTTCTTTTCCATCTCTATCTCCATCTCAATCTCAGCACGATCACAGAATACAGGTACATAACTATCTGGCACGTGTCGATTCTTAATCAGGTACTTCTCGTAGTCATCCTCCCAATACCAGAAACCGCATCCATTTCCGTCTTGCTGAAAAAAAATCAAAACAATCAGATCCCTCCACACCCAATGAAACAAAACAATAAGATCCCTCGACACCCAACTTACCTTCCCGCTAGGACAGATGTAGAAGTAACGGCCATCATTCTCAAGTGCCTTCGCCCGTAGCGCCTTCACCTTGAGCGAGTGGCATTCTGAACAGACAGTGAGAGGGAGTACCACCTGTCCCCGGCATTCGAGCGCCCCCGTCATCATCCACAATAGAACTATAGGAAGTACCTAAAAAAATTAATGAAAGGGCTTCTCTCCAATATGATTGAATACTTCAATACATAATGTCATATAATGTAACTAGAAGACACCAAAACTAGTGCTTCATCATGAGTATATTCAGCTGTAACATAAAAAGAAAATATCAAAATTAGGCTGAACCAGGAGTACATTCTGCAACACTATAGACAATAACAATTCATTTAGGGAAAAACTAAACATTCATTAGTTGCTTACTACTGCTAGTGAACTCAATAGGAACAGCAGGGAGCTTACCTGCTTACATTGTTGAAAAGCTGCTGCTGCTATCTGAAAAATGACATTGCCAAAGCCTTTGCTCTATTTCCCAGAACCATATGCTGCTAGAGCCTTTGCTCTTTTATCCCTACAAAAAATAGTTGACAGATAATTAGAACACTGGCAGCATCCTTAGCACTTTTTAGAAACAAATTTTTTTTTCTGTGGTGAGAACAAAACTGCAGATAAATTTTAAAAAAAACTTGGTTGGTTTCATCATATATGTGGTGAGAAAGAAAAACTGCGAAGATATCATATAGCACAACTGTATTTTAGATGCATTTATCACTGAAAATATCAGCGAGTTCTGCATTTATCAATACTAAGGAAGGTGTAGTTTTCCAAGCTGAATGCATATATGTCTAATTTTAGTTCCCAGATGTACCCTAGCAGTGCAAGCCAAAATCAGATAACATTTATATTTTCATAATGAGAATGGATAACACACAGTCGGAAAAAATATGCATTCACGTAGTCAAAATCAGATATTCAGACCTCACTAGTCAGCAGTAGATGGATATGGGTCTTTATCCCTACAAAAAATAGTTGACAGAGCAATTCAGTTTTTAGATACTGAACAGAACAACAACATATATGATCCTTATAGTAATAGCTATAGGTGAATGTACATATGACAGATAATTAGAACACTGGCAGCATCCTTAGCATTTTTCAGAAACAAAAAAATCCTTTCTGTGGTGAGAAAAAAATTGCAACACATGAATCAAAGGAAGCAAATCACTATGACAAAAAAAAGGACACCTTGAATCAGTAGACCCACCAGAAAGAATCCTACTCCAGTCGAGTTAGGACCCTTCACACCTGTTAATTGACTAATCGTCTGCTACTGAATTCCAGCGAATCCCACTCCAGTCGCCAGTCAGGACCCTTCACGCATGTTAATTAGACTAACCATCCACTACTGAACCCAGAATTAGTTCATCAGCAACAGATCTGATCTACTACTAAGAAGTCATATTAATGGAGATCATTTGATAATTTATTCAGAATCAAAGAAGCAGTAAAGCATATATGAGTAACAAAGATGAAGGGGGTCAACTGATTACCTAAGCAGCTCGATCTGGGGTGAGATGGTGGCCGCGACACGGAGCCCCCACGCTGCTGCGAAAACTCCGTCTCCCTAGCGTACCGTGCGGTGGAGCTCCGTTGACCACCGCCGCCGCTCCCATGCTCCGCGGGCGCAGGAAACCTTGACCGGCAGCGCGCGTTTCGTCAACTCCTCGACGTTGTCCTTGGACTCCGGCCTAAACAGGAAGAACTCGTCGGCGAGGTCCCCAAGGCTGACCTCCGGCAGCACAAAGTGCGCCGCCGAGGGGACAGGCCCGAGCTCTGCATCTGGTGGAGGGAGGATGAAGAGGGGCTGCCGCAACTGGTGCAGGGAAGATGGGGGGGGGGTGGGGCGGTGGTGGTGGGGGCGCGCCGTGGCGCGCAGCAGCCCTGGAGGCGTGAACCCGTCCTGGCAGCCAGCAAATCTTGCGGCACTTATGCCTGGTCGATGGCCGATGGGTGGTGGCGGAGGGGTGGGTGGCTGCGGGAGGAAAGCTAGCCACGGGCGGTGGAAATTTGAGTGGAAATTTTGTAATTGCCCGCGTGGACTCTCTGCGGCGAAGGAATTGGTAAAACCGAATCTCCATTCGTGGTAGAAGGAGCGCTAGATGTTTCGCGCAGGTTGTCGAGCGAGAGGAAATCGTCCACACGTGGCAATATAATACGGCAGATTGGATTGGATGGTGCAAATTTCGTCATGAGGTGCCGCAGGATTTACAAAACCCACACAGCAGGTGCAAAGTCAGCATTATATCATCTCTGTGCAATAGGACAAGTAGAATAACATCAGCTCTTTGTTGAACACACCTAAATGGTCCAGTGGTACATGTGTCATTACTTGATCCTAAAGTCCAGGGTTGAAAACCAGTAAAAGGGGTGGTTTTTTGCTGTTGTTTTTTTGCTACTTTTCCAATATAGCTTCTTAATTGTTGTTTTTTGATACTTTTGAAACCATTCTTTGTTTTTTTATAGTTTTTCTCCCCTATGAAACCTATTTTAAGCTTTTCACAACTACTATAGCTACTATGACTAGGATGACAACTACTACTACTTGCCATACTCATATAACTATACTCTTATGCTTAGAATAGCTATACTCTTACAACTATACTATTTGCCATACTCATATAGCTACTACGACTATGACGACGATGACAACTACTATTGCTTCTGCTCTTATACTCTTATATTCTTATTATAGCCTACTAACTTATCATTTGTGAGTGAGGGTAACTTATTAAGTGTTAATTGTAGTCGGGGCATCAACATATTACTCGAGGTAGATATTGAGCCAGCTCGGCGACTCGTTAAGTCGACCGAGCTGGAGTGCTGGCTTGGCTCGGCTCGTTCGCCACCTCGAGCTGGCTCGTTTAGGTCACGAGCTGAAGCTAACGTGTCCAAGAACTGAAGAACAAGGAGGTGAAACCAGGAAAGCAACACTTGATTCGAGTGCAGCAAATGAGTAGAAGATCTAGAAAAAGTAATCACCCAAGAAAACGCAATCTTAGCAAAAATCAAATCGTAGAACACAATCTCTGCAGCTTGAAGACTATGATAGAGCAGCGGCAAGATTTGGCTCACGAGCCAACTCGAGCTGGCTTGTTATCTCTAATGACCTGAAATACAAGCTCGGCTTGTTAGAAAATTACACCAAGCTGAGTCGATCCCAGCCGAGTCGGACACGAGTCGAGTGAGCTAACGAGTTACGAATTTTTCGTCCAACCTTAATCCACCTTGATCCGATACGTTTTCATCCCTATCAGCTATATAGTCGTCATTGTGGGCGAGTGGGTGAAGTGAATCATTGATGACATAAATCTTTTCCATATGAACACATCTCATATTTGTTATGTTCATATAATTTTTTCTAGATTGACCCATGTCACACCCGGTTTTCTAAAGAACAAAACCAGGCGAATCATATGTGTGCCCAGGAAGTCCACACATATGCCAGAATGAAAAAGTATCAGAAACAATGTTATTATATAACGTATACATAGCTATATTAACACTTACATCAGAGTATCGTGGAACGGTGACTAAACTTCAGGCTCCATTCATCTCAGGGACGGCTGACTGGGGGCTCCGTATGCCAAACACTTCTGAAAGACTTCTGGAAACTCCACTACCTCTTTATCCTTCTTCTGAGCAGCACCTCACTACACACTAAGGTGTGGGGGAATAGCAAGAGTGAGTCCATGTTGAACTCAACAAATATAACACAGGGTTCATGAGGCTCAAAAAGGCTAGACACTGTTTGACTGCGTTTAGCTTTTAATCATCATATAATTAGCAATTGAGTAGCATCAAGGTATTCCAATTCCCATTAATGAACCAATGATCAATTGTAATAAGGATAATGAATAGCATTAACATGAGCATAATAATAACAACAGTAATTAAGCATGATATAACAATGGTGATCATCTATCTGTAAATGTTCCAAGGCCGCCCGTATCCGTGGGCACGGCTAGTATACCAGTTTTTAACTCTGCGTAGAGGTGTACACTTTCACTGTGAGTCATGACTTCCAAATGCATGGGGAGGCCATTCCCAAAACACCGGAAATCATATAAAGCCACTTAAAGGTTCGTCTAACAAGTTAGGGCCATTAGATTCACTCGGCAGGCAGATGTAGAACCCCCCTTCCCTGTGGCACAACAACCGCAGCCTATACACACTAGGCCAGGGGCTCGCACTACACCCAACGTGGCAAGCCTTTCTTACGCCATTTAAGGTAACCACTAACAAGCTAGAAAAGGTCCTTTAAGCAACTAAAGCCAGAGCCATATAGCCCTCACAGCTGTACTATATGTCCCAGATGATCACGTACAGATAAGTCCTTATGGAGAGAAACTAGAGCATCAATATAACCCCTTGCTCTAGCCCCCTTTTCAACAATAATAAAATCATCTTAATGGTTGATTGCTTAATCCATTAATCAAATTACAAGATCATTGTTCATAATTAAGCACTAGCAATAGCTACCCAAATGCACAATCCATAGGTGACAAGGAAACAAGATATCAATAGCTAAGTTATAATCTCTATGTTTGTCAAGGAGGACACATGCATATGTATGATAATTTCAGTGAATAGATAACAAGGATGGTCCCATGTTATACTTGCCTTGTTCAAAGTTCTCCGATAGATACTGCTGGTCTGGCTCAAAATAATACTCCTAATTGTCGTAGTACTGCTCACCGTCTAAATTCGATCACCAAGCATCAACATACAAACATTCCGAGCAAACATACACGAAGCAAACAAAAGATACAATTAGAACAGTACACCAACAGTAGAAAAATATTTAGAAAAGCTTACAAAACTATTCTACACGTTGCTACGATCACACAGACGTAAATATCACAAAAATCGGACTTAAAACGTGAAAGTTATGAATTTTCTAAGATTTCCTATAGATAAATAATTACTTTAATATAAACTCGAAAATAAATTATCACAAACCTACTGTACAATACTACCAACATGTAGAGCTCGCAAATACGAACCTAACGCAATTTGAACGGATCAAATCGGAGTCAAAACGGAGAAGATATGGTCTAATCAAGATTGTAAGTATATACGTATTTCTATCGTATTTCAGGATTTGTTTTACTAAAGAAAAACGGCCACAATTCATACCCATGACATCATGTGATGTCATCAAGCTAGCTAACCACTATGGTCACGATAACGTAAAAGAAGCTGTTAACAAAACTATCGTTAAAAAGAAACGTCTACCAAAAGTTCATATATTATAAAAGAGAAGCCTACATGTTTGGTTTATTTTAATTAAACAAAACAATGTGAAGATTATTAATTAAGATTAGTTAAATCATATTTAATTTCTAAAGTCGAGTTAAAGCTAATCATATCTTATTTATAAACATATCTCATATTACTTAAGCTATTTAAACTTTACTTTGCGAAGAGAATAAACGTGTGAGAGCATCCATATGAGTCTATTATATGTAGCATGTTTAAACTAACCATTTCATAACTAGAAACACATATGTTAATATTAATCAAATTAAATTTATTTATGAAACATCCATGTTTACTTATGTTGCTTTTACTTATAAAACTGGTTGCACATATATTAATCAATTTAATATTTAACTATATATAGTAAAACATATGACATGAAAGACATCGACACTAACATATAGATCACGTCGATATGAATCTACGGCAACTTGAATGAAGCAAAACGCATCTAAAACGAGAAAACGGCGGAGATTAAAAGATCTCATACGTGAACTAGTATTATACAATTCAGAATAAACAGAAAGGATCAATTATTGCATATGAATGAAATAAGCATGACATCATTAGCATATTAATTTGATGAATAAAATATCTACGTAGCACGGGAGGTTGACCTTTCCATCGCGTAACAGGGAGCACGTACAGCTTTGAGATCTAGGACAGCGAATATGCAGCACCTGCAGATGGTGGCCGGTGATGATGGACAGCGGCGAACTGCTCGTGGAATTGTCTGGCTTCCGGTGGCGTGGACTTGCTCGTCTCAGGCTGAAGCTCAAAACAGGATCATGAGCATGTACATAGCAGAGCTGTAGGGAGAAGAGTATGCCGGGCTTGGAATTCTCACCGACTGGTGACAGTTAAGAGGCAACAGAGCCGATGGAAATGACAATGGCCGGATCAGAAGTTGTGAAGATCACAGCAGCCCACACAGCGTCGAAGGACGGAGCAGTTCAGGGGCAGGTGATGAAATTTCTCCTAGGGACGGCTTTCATCGCTTATCGCAGTTTAGATCGTGCGAGCAGCCGATGATGCAAAACAAGGCGGCGGCGTTAGCTGCTAGGGCTTGGAAGATGAAGGCGGCAGCGGCGGAATCGGCGATACGAGCTCAGCGGCGGCGAACGGCAACAGCGGCGGCGGGCGGCGACAGCGGCGGCGGCGGCAACAGCGGCGGCGGCGGCAACAGCGGCGGCGGCGACAACAGCGGCGGCGGCAACAGCGGCGGCGGCGACAACAGCGGCGGAAAACAGGGCTAGCAGGCAGGCCGGACATATATATAGGGAGGAAGACTCTCCACCTTCACGTCAACTAGCGATATGGTGCTAATTGACGTTGCACCCTCCATCCTTACTAATAGGCCTAATTAATTATTAAAGCCCATTAATAAATAAATGAATGGACATTTAGGATTATTGCACACAAGCTTTGGTGGAAAATGAGATATTTATTATTTTCGGAATTAATTAATTTCGTGGATAAAATAATTCTAGAAAAGTCCAGAATTATTATTTAAGCCGCGAAAAATACTCCGAAAGCTCCGAAAATTCAAGGGAATTTTCTAGAGACATTATGGAACATGAGGAACCCAAATAAAATATTTGGAGCTTATGAAAAGATGGATGAAGAGATCAAGGAAAAAGATTAAGCTCACGGAAATTAGAATTTTGAATCCAGAAAATACCAAAAAGTTTTCCGATGAGAAGTAAATGTCGTCCTATGGTATTTTGAAAATAATAGCACTCACCAACACCAAAGACAAGCATCACACAGACACCACATTAACAAATTAATATGAAAAAGTTTAAAACCACAATTTTCTATATTTAATTAGCAACAACTTAACTTATCTAATAAATTTATTCAAATATTGAAATCATTTATCTTATTTAGTATTTTTCATGCACAACCCAAAATAGAAAATTTTGGGTGTGACAAATCTACCCCACTTAACTGGAATCTCGTCCCGAGATTCGGAGAGACTAGGGAGAAAGATAAAGTTGATCCGCAAATCTTCACTCTTTCTGATCAACTCTTATCCAATGATGATGCCACAAGCTCATAACCAACTTTGTAAAGGTATCCTTTAGGCACTTACGATCCTTGTAAATGGTTCCAACAGGTTACCCACTCTGAGAAAAGATACTTGCGCTCGATAATGACTTTGCAACCATGTAGATAGCTGATGCTTCCAGATGACGAAAATAGAACGTATAAACCTCCATCTTGTATCGTCTTTAGTTCAACAACCCCTCTTAAGAAGAGATCAGCTAGAGAACACCAAAGGATACCTTGCATTTATTTCTGAGTGATGACTATCGTCATGTCCTTCTGGCATCCCAAAGAGATTCATGAGCACATACAAGAACAAGTAATCCTGCACTTCCTCGCGAGCAGAAAATAGCAGTGCAGAAATACAGTTATAACTCAAGTTCTATGAATCCAATGATGTTGTAGCTTATACCGTTGGAAAGCTTATCAAATTTACTACAACTTTCTTATAGAACACTTCTCTAGATTCTGCAGTTAACGTGGTCGAAAACTGTGCACAACAGAAACTATTCCAGATTGCTGACAGCACAGATACGTCGCCTTGTGATTTTCATAACTTCCAAACCATAATAGCTATCAGGGTGGTTCTTACGGTCAGAGAAAAATATTGAAGTCTACTATTGTCCAGAATTTATTCATGATTTTTGCGCATCCAAAAATAGAGATATAAGCTATGGAAAACAGACTACTCTAAAAAGACAGGATAAGATAAAAATAAGATTCAGATAGATTAGAGAGATAGATAACACTAATCTTCAAGTCTTCATGCTTCTTTGCTTTGTGTTGATGAGATATAAGACATGGATCGAGGATAGCCAAAAGATGACAAGAAAGATAAAGTTTGATCTTCAGTTCTTTGTACCTCGTCGCTTGAGATTGATTATGGTAGCAGACACTACCCTACTTAACAAAGATTTTGTTCCACCTAGCAATATTATTGGAGGCAACACTTTGCAATTCATAAAAATCTTGATCAGGATCAAACTGACGATGATACCACAAGTTCAAAAACCAACATAGCGAAGATATCCCTCAAATTTTTGTGATCCACATAGATGTCGTTCTTATAATCCCAATAAATGCCACACTTACAGCCTTAAGAGCTTTCCACATTCAACTCTCTTGAGCTCTTCTTCATAGTAACTCCACTAGAGAATACCTATCCAAGTAGAAAACTCCCTTCACTTAAAACTTACTAAACATACTTGATATGGGGGTGATGTCATCTAAGTTTTCATGAAACTAACTATAAACTTTCAACATCTCCTTCCTATGTCGTTCATGCTAACTTGTATAGAGTATGTTGAATTGAATGTTGAACTCCCAACTGATGATAGCTTGAAGTGAAGACCAGTCCTAACGAATACCCGAGCTTCTTGTAGACGATCCAACAAAGCTCTGATCCCAAGCAAACAACACTAGCACATGAGTAGACTTCCAATCATAGAGATAACCACTTCTTCCAAGTGAAGCAATAGGACATACGAAACCTTCATCTTGCAACACTCACAACTTTGCTACCCCTCTTAAGAAAAAGAAACTAGGGAACACCAAAGTAACTTACATCTCCTTTTATACTAGATAACCATAATCCTCTCTAATGTAATATTCCAAGACAAATCAATGAGATTCAAAGATATCCAAGGATATATTCACTTATACAAGATAAGGAAGTAATGCAGAAAATTTCTGGGCGAATTCCAATTTTATCAGTTCAGTAAATCTGGCATAACTCGAGCTACAAAGATCCAAATGAAGTGATTTTACATGGTTGGAAAGCTTATGAAATTATCTACAACTTTTATTCACAACACTTTTCCAGATTCTGTCCATAAGTTAGTCAAAAACTGAACTTAACCGAAACTATTTCAGGATTCCAGACTGTGCAGTAACCTCAACTTAGAACAGGTATATCTCTTAGCTCAAAATAGATAAAAAGGTAAGTCCAGTGGGTTTGGAAAGATACAGAAGTCTAGTTGTTTCCAGTAAAATTTCATAAATTTCTCATGTCCATATCTCGAGATATAACAGAAACATTGCAGACTGCTATAGAAATCAGCATGCGAGGTATTACGTAAAACCTACCCCACTTAACATGGATCGAACTACTCCTCAAGACTTATACCTTCTGAGCCACCTTTGAAACACGAGAACAAGGCAACACACAAGCAACACATCAAGCAAAACAAGCACACATCAGGCAAAACAAAGCATCAATCACAACAATCGGTACTACACGGGCTTCGTCAACAATGGTGGTCATCCTATGGGAAGATTATGGATGATAAAATGCCATCGAATCTTTGAACCAGGTAAGATCAGAAAACTTTTAGTAAAAGCAACGTAAAACAAATTCCAAGAGAGTAGGAAATATTAGCTCAAAGGAAGCTATCAAGGATGGGATACAACAGGACAAGTAAGAGGAAATAGTCAAAATCAATAAGTCAAGGGATGACAAAATAGTTTTATAGTAAAATGAGTTTTAGAACACATCCAGTGCTACTTGGCATACGTCCTACAGTCAACACCACTCTGATACCACTCTGTCACACCCGGTTTTCTAAAGAACAAAACCAGGCGAATCATATGTGTGCCCAGGAAGTCCACACATATGCCAGAATGAAAAAGTATCAGAAACAATGTTATTATATAACGTATACATAGCTATATTAACACTTACATCAGAGTATCACGGAACGGTGACTAAACTTCAGGCTCCATTCATCTCAGGGACGGCTGACTGGGGGCTCCGTATGCCAAACACTTCTGAAAGACTTCTGGAAACTCCACTACCTCTTTATCCTTCTTCTGAGCAGCACCTCACTACACACTAAGGTGTGGGGGAATAGCAAGAGTGAGTCCATGTCGAACTCAACAAATATAACACAGGGTTCATGAGGCTCAAAAAGGCTAGACACTGTTTGACTGCGTTTAGCTTTTAATCATCATATAATTAGCAATTGAGTAGCATCAAGGTATTCCAATTCCCATTAATGAACCAATGATCAATTGTAATAAGGATAATGAATAGCATTAACATGAGCATAATAATAACAACAGTAATTAAGCATGATATAACAATGGTGATCATCTATCTGTAAATGTTCCAAGGCCGCCCGTATCCGTGGGCACGGCTAGTATACCAGTTTTTAACTCTGCGCAGAGGTGTACACTTTCACTGTGAGTCATGACTTCCAAATGCATGGGGAGGCCATTCCCAAAACACCGGAAATCATATAAAGCCACTTAAAGGTTCGTCTAACAAGTTAGGGCCATTAGATTCACTCGGTAGGCAGATGTAGAACCCCCCTTCCCTGTGGCACAACAACCGCAGCCTATACACACTAGGCCAGGGGCTCGCACTACACCCAACGTGGCAAGCATTTCTTACGCCATTTAAGGTAACCACTAACAAGCTAGAAAAGGTCCTTTAAGCAACTAAAGCCAGAGTCATATAGCCCTCACAGCTGTACTGTATGTCCCAGATGATCACGTACAGATAAGTCCTTATGGAGAGAAACTAGAGCATCAATATAACCCCTTGCTCTAGCCCCCTTTTCAACAATAATAAAATCATCTTAATGGTTGATTGCTTAATCCATTAATCAAATTACAAGATCACTGTTCATAATTAAGCACTAGCAATAGCTACCCAAATGCACAATCCATAGGTGACAAGGAAACAAGATATCAATAGCTAAGTTATAATCTCTATGTTTGTCAAGGAGGACACATGCATATGTATGATAATTTCAGTGAATAGGTAACAAGGATGGTCCCATGTTATACTTGCCTTGTTCAAAGTTCTCCGATAGATACTGCTGGTCTGGCTCAAAATAATACTCCTAATCGTCGTAGTACTGCTCACCGTCTAAATTCGATCACCAAGCATCAACATACAAACATTCCGAGCAAACATACATGAAGCAAACAAAAGATACAATTAGAACAGTACACCAATAGTAGAAAAATATTTAGAAAAGCTTACAAAACTATTCTACACGTTGCTACGATCACACAGACGTAAATATCACAAAAATCGGACTTAAAACGTGAAAGTTATGAATTTTCTAAGATTTCCTATAGATAAATAATTACTTTAATATAAACTCGAAAATAAATTGTCACAAACCTACTATACAATACTACCAACATGTAGAGCTCGCAAATACGAACCTAACGCAATTTGAACGGATCAAATCGGAGTCAAAACGGAGAAGATATGGTCTAATCAAGATTGTAAGTATATACGTATTTCTATCGTATTTCAGGATTTGTTTTACTAAAGAAAAACGGCCACAATTCATACCCATGACATCATGTGATGTCATCAAGCTAGCTAACCACTATGGTCACGATAACGTAAAAGAAGCTGTTAACAAAACTATCGTTAAAAAGAAACGTCTACCAAAAGTTCATATATTATAAAAGAGAAGCCTACATGTTTGGTTTATTTTAATTAAACAAAACAATGTGAAGATTATTAATTAAGATTAGTTAAATCATATTTAATTTCTAAAGTCGAGTTAAAGCTAATCATATCTTATTTATACACATATCTCATATTACTTAAGCTATTTAAACTTTACTTTGCAAAGAGAATAAACGTGTGAGAGCATCCATATGAGTCTATTATATGTAGCATGTTTAAACTAACCATTTCATAACTAGAAACACATATGTTAATATTAATCAAATTAAATTTATTTATGAAACATCCATGTTTACTTATGTTGCTTTTACTTATAAAACTGGTTGCACGTATATTAATCAATTTAATATTTAACTATATATAGTAAAACATATGACATGAAAGACATCGACACTAACATATAGATCACGTCGATATGAATCTACGGCAACTTGAATGAAGCAAAACGCATCTAAAACGAGAAAACGGCGGAGATTAAAAGATCTCATACGTGAACTAGTATTATACAATTCAGAATAAACAGAAAGGATCAATTATTGCATATGAATGAAATAAGCATGACGTCATTAGCATATTAATTTGATGAATAAAATATCTACGTAGCATGGGAGGTTGACCTTTCCATCGCGTAACAGGGAGCACGTACAGCTTTGAGATCTAGGACAGCGAATATGCAGCACCTGCAGATGGTGGCCGGAGATGATGGATAGCGGCGAACTGCTCGTGGAATTGTCTGGCTTCTGGTGGCGTGGACTTGCTCGTCTCAGGCTGAAGCTCAAAACAGGATCATGAGCATGTACATAGTAGAGCTGTAGGGAGAAGAGTATGCCGGGCTTGGAATTCTCACCGACTGGTGACAGTTAAGAGGCAACAGAGCCGATGGAAACGACAATGGCCGGATCAGAAGTTGTGAAGATCACAGCAGCCCACACAGCGTCGAAGGACGGAGCAGTTCAGGGGCAGGTGATGAAATTTCTCCTAGGGACGGCTTTCATCGCTTATCGCAGTTTAGATCGTGCGAGCAGCCGATGATGCAAAACAAGGCGGCGGCGTTAGCTGCTAGGGCTTGGAAGATGAAGGCGGCAGCGGCGGAATCGGCGATACGAGCTCAGCGGCGGCGGACAACAACAGCGGCGGCGAACGGCAACAGCGGCGGCGGGCGGCGACAGCGGCGGCGGCGGCAACAGCGGCGGCGGCGGCAATAGCGGCGGCGGCGACAACAGCGGCGGCGGCAACAGCGGCGGCGGCGACAACAGTGGCGGAAAACAGGGCTAGCAGGCAGGCCGGACATATATATAGGGAGGAAGACTCTCCACCTTCACGTCAACTAGCGATATGGTGCTAATTGACGTTGCACCCTCCATCCTTACTAATAGGCCTAATTAATTATTAAAGCCCATTAATAAATAAATGAATGGACATTTAGGATTATTGCACACAAGCTTTGGTGGAAAATGAGATATTTATTATTTTCGGAATTAATTAATTTCGTGGATAAAATAATTCTAGAAAAGTCCAGAATTATTATTTAAGCCGTGAAAAATACTCCGAAAGCTCCGAAAATTCAAGGGAATTTTCTAGAGACATTATGGAACATGAGGAACCCAAATAAAATATTTGGAGCTTATGAAAAGATGGATGAAGAGATCAAGGAAAAAGATTAAGCTCACGGAAATTAGAATTTTGAATCTAGAAAATACCAAAAAGTTTTCCGATGAGAAGTAAACGTCGTCCTATGGTATTTTGAAAATAATAGCACTCACCAACACCAAAGACAAGCATCACGCAGACACCACATTAACAAATTAATATGAAAAAGTTTAAAACCACAATTTTCTATATTTAATTAGCAACAACTTAACTTATCTAATAAATTTATTCAAATATTGAAATCATTTATCTTATTTAGTATTTTTCATGCACAACCCAAAATAGAAAATTTTGGGTGTGACAAACTTTCCATAAGCTTATTGGCCTATTATTATAAAATGTATACGTATTTCATCGATTTGATCCAAAATTTGGAGACCTCGGTAATTACCAAATTTTGGTAATATATATATATATATTAGAAAATTTCAAAATCTACGAATGCTGCCGTCATCACCAATCCAAAAAGACCCTGGCGGCCTGCCTTTCAGCAAAAACAAAGCAGGGAGCGCCAAATACCCCGCGTTTTTGCTGCCCTATACCACCGCGCCTGCCCCCTCCAAAACCCAATTAACACCCCACTTAATCTAATCGCCAGGGGACAAGGTAGCCGCCGGTTAGGGTTTCAAAGGGTAGTAGATGGTGACCTCCCCGGCGGCCGCGGCGACAAGGAAGACGGAGCGGCAACCCGTGTCGACGACGGCGACCCCAGGGTACACGACGTCCATGCCAGCACCAGCGCGCGCGAGGCGCCCGCCAGCATCCAGGACGATGTGACACGGGGCCACGGCGGCGCTCTTTGGCGCAGGTACCACGCCGACCCCCTGCTTCGACCGACCATGACGGAGATGGCGGCAGTCAAGAAACCGACAGGCGACGTCGTTCCTCAAGTATCGGACCTAATTTCAGGCCATTCGACTCCTCACAGCGTCGGTAAGCAGCTTTGATCTTTACTTTGAGCTTTCGATTGGAGAAAGGAAAACAATAAGACAGCTCGCAGCCTCGCACTAGCATGAGTTCTCGTGCAGTCGTGGGCATCGTGGGGTTCCCTGGTCCGTCTGCGGTCTGCCGCGGTGGGCTTATTACGTAGTTCATGTGCCACAGTGCCAGGCTGTCGCACACCCCCAATGTCCCAATCCAATCCCTTTTGGCCACTTACGGTTCATCTGCTGTGGTAGCTAATTAAGATATATAGAGCATTTGTTTGTTTTGTATTTTTAACCTATTTTCCTAAGCCTCATTTTCAAATTAGCCAAATGTTTAATATTTCAAAATCTGATCCTTTATTTAATGACAATGATGGATAGCACTCGCGTACATTATCCTGACCATATTACATTACAGTTAACTGTGATTTCTCTACTGCCCAAATGAACAGGTACTAGATAACTTGTGCCTTTATTTTCTTTGTTTGTGAACATCACCTGTTCTTAATCATTGTGACTATGTTATTATTGTGAACACCTCCTATGTCTTGATTGCTTAAATTTTGAACGGTTCGGTCATGCTTTTGTTGTCAACACCTCCAATTTTAGTTTAACTAATTGCTGAAAAATTATTACATAGCCTTATCATATTATGGCTTAATTTACTATCATGATGTACTGAACAACTGATGCATATGTCAATGTGAATGATTTTATTCAGCAGGGAGTTTGAGTGGAGCGCTCGTGTACTGAACAACTGATGCATATGTTATTCAGCAGGGAGTTTGAGTGGAGCACTCGAGTGATGGGATGGCCAATTCAAGCCAAGCCTCGCTTCAACCTTTAGTGGTGTCTAGCCACTTTAGATGTTGTTTAGGCACAAATGTGTTGAGTAACTTTATTATGGGATGGTTTGAATAATGTTTGGATCATTTAATTCCAGATGTGAATAAATTAAACAAGTTAATACTTTGGTTTAATGGCTTTATTCAAATAGTTTGTTGGTGTCTATTGAGTTTCTAATTAATTAATATCATTGTAATATTGTATGGTGGTACCAAACCAAAAGCGATGTAAAAGTGGCTATTGGCAACCACATTTTCTGTGGCAATATATCCTATAGCAACAAACAATTCGCGTAGCAATAGAGGTTGCAACTTATAGCAACGACAATGGGATCGTGGCAATTGCACATGTTGCCACGACTTCTTGGTGTTGCTAATAGGTCTTGTTACCACACTCATTATGTGATGCAATATAGGGTGCACCTTATAGCAATGACAATGCGAACGTGGCAATTGCACATGTTGCCACCACTTCTTAGTGTTGCCACATAGGTTTTGTTGCCACACTCGTTATGTGATGCAATAGAGTGTGCACCTTATAGCAACCAACCCTTTGGCGTGGCAATTGCACATGTTGCCACCACTTATTGGTGTTGCGACATAATCTTGTTGCAACACATGTTATGCGTGGCAATATATTGTCTTACAACACACGTTCGTCATTGCTAGTGCACCATTTGCTACGACATTGGCAAGTTGCCATTGCAAGGTCCAGCAACGCCTAAGGCGTTGCATTAGTCACTGTTGCCACACCTACAACCGTAGCAAAACCTTATGTTGCAACACCTAGGTGTCACAAATCCAAAACACATTTTGCAACGCTTCGCAGAAAAGCGTTGTCCAAAGCTTTACCCACGCAAGCGCCTGCAACGCCTCCCAACGAAAAAAAAGCGTTGCTGTTTCTGATATTGCAACTATTTTGGGCCTATTGCAACACTTTTCGGGCGTTGAAACAGGGTCAAAATTTAGTAGTGTAAAATGACACCAAGGATCATGACAGGCTTTATGGTAGGGTAGCTGACTCATTTGCAAAAAGCATTTTAACATTTAAAGAATCTTTTCCAGAAGCTTTTGCATCAATTTAAACCTTTTTTAACCTGTCAACTACATTTACACCTGTACTAGAGTAACATGTAATTAAACAAATAAGGATAATCAAAGATCATTAACAACTTCCATCATATCATATTCCATATAACTGTCCAAGTGTTCCATCAATATTACTACGATGAAGTAACTCAAGTCTAGTGTTCACTATCCAGTGAACGATGGTGATTCGAATCGATTATTAATCAGCTGGTAATTTGTTCCCCACACAAACCTCACTCACCCGCAAAAGTGAGATATTGGTCACCGAGTCAACTATTCAGGTAAAGTCTCGAGTTTGCCAGGAACCACATGTACCCGGGTCCTACCATCGTGCCCCCGTGTCCTACCACACCTGCTCCAGTACAGTGCGTTGTAGGCAATCCACTCGGCCCGAAGAATCTCTCAGCTTCGCGGTCGAAAGGTACATTATTCGGCCAGCTAAATATAAGGCATGCATTCAACATGACTCGAGGCCCAACAACGGTCAGTCCTTAATCGACACAGACGGAAAACACTACAGTCCGAAACCCTGCAAGTCTCCGTCCGGTCTCAATTTCACATTAACACTTAGTTATTCTAAGATGACATACTTTTTCAAGCAGATCTAGGTAACCACCTATAGCTCGTAGGTGACAGGAAATCAACTGACTTCTACCGGTCTAAGCAAGCTAAGCATTTCTTGACTGTGAATACCAAGGTAACAAGGATATGGTAGAACAAGGGTAAACAAGGTATAATGCAGCAACGGCTGCAAACAACTCCTAAACGTAATGCATCAATTAAAGTAAAGCATTAATAAAAATATTTGCAAACCAGGAGAGAAATGCTCCGGGGCTTGCCTCTTTCGAAAGAGCTCGGGTGGTGGTCGGGGCACTCTGGAAGATCCTCACCGACCTCCTCGTCGGCTTCGGGCACCTCCTGCTCTTGCACCTCGGGCTGCTCTTCTGGCTCCTCGGGAGCTGCTACCGGAGTTACTTCTTGCGATCCTTTATGATGCAAAATGTGTAAGTGCTCATGCCTAGGTGCATTGCAGAGATGACATGTAAAGATCGTGATGAATGAGATGTAGATGAACAAGTTTACTTTATTGCATATAGTGGAAATACAACTCTTCTACAAGGTAGTCCACATCATCTAAGAACATGTACTAGTATACTACTACAAACATTCTCTACCATGCCAAGTCACCCCAGAAATCTAAGATGCTTCAAAGATACACCAAAGCAAATCTTATCAACTAATCCTGCATTAACAAGGTTAATTAAACCCTAGTTGACACTATGTTTGAATAGCAACACTTCTTTTGGTAGCATAGAAAAATCTGATAAAATTATAGTGGCTTATTATCATCTAATCTAGCATGCCACAAAAATTTCATTACATTTGGAGTACTAGAACTGCCTACACAAAAATAACAATCTAGGACCTAAAAATGAGCATAAAAATACTTTGTACTATGAAAAGTATCAAACAACAGATTTAGCATTTTTTCTATATTCTACACAGTAAACAATCAATATAGAAAAATTATTATATGCATGTTTTATTCATATTTTTCTCTCTATTAAAAATAACAATTATCAACAATAACAAGCACTTGCACTACACATCAAATTTTTTCTACAGAACATGCATGACACATATTTTTCCTAGAAAGTACATTACACAAGAAGATTAACAAAATTGAAACCATATTTTGCTGAGCTTTCTATGATTTATTACATATTTATCAAGAAAACAGCAATTTCAATGATTAAATAAAAACCCTACAGAAAAGTATTTCAAACTTGACATGCAACAATTTTAGATCATAGACCTGGTCCTAAGAAGTCTACCAAAATTTATTTTACAATTTTTTTGAGCCAAAATGAGCAAGTTATGGATTTTAGAAGCCTTTTATCATTTTCTGGAAAAACATTTTGTTTAAATCTTTTGAATCCAACCGCTCAAGCACTACACGCACCCCAGAAATGAACCTAGAGAACACACACGATACAGACATGTGGGCCCACGACCCCACGGGTCAGTCACAGGGAGAGGGAGAGAGACGCCGGCGGCCACAGCTCGCTGGCGGTGAGGCCTCTGGCCAGGCCAAGGTCACCATGCTGACCACCTCGATCTCGCGAACTCGATGGCACACACGCAGTGGCCAACGGAGCTCGGAGGACCGGTCACCACCATCCATGGCGGAACGGTGGCACGGGTGGTCGCCGGCCGGCCATCCCCGACCACGATACGGTCACCGGAAGGGTGCTCGAGCATCGGTGAGTCGAGGCGAGCAAGATGTGCGCGCAAGAAGGGAAGAAGGTGGGGCGGAGAGGAGTGGCCCACGGAGCGGAATTCTCCGGCGAGCTCGACCATGCTCCGGCGAGCAATACCCGTCGAAGGGGGCCTTACCACGAGAAACTGGTGCGAGCACGGGCTGCGCGAGGGAGAGGCGGAGCTCGGGGCAAGATGGAGGCGTCGATGGTGCGATGCGGTGGCCGGAACGGCAATGCCGGTGAGCTCGCGCGCGGCGGAACCGTGCGGGTGCGGCCGTGGAGCGAGAGAGGCAGAGAGAGGGAAAATGCGAATGGAGAAGGAGACGTTGCGGTCGACTTGAAGGCGGGCGAGTGCGTGCACGAGAGGGGGCCACCGGGCGCCACCCGGTCGGCATCGCCAGCATGCGGCCGCCACGCGGCGCGCGACGCCTGCTGCGGTCAGGACAGCGGGGCACGCGGGCGGGAGAAGGAGGCCGCGCGGGCGTGGGCCGGGCCGTGGAGCTGCCGTGGGCGCGCGCGCATGGGGGAAAATGGGCCGCTTTGGCTAGCGGGCCGAAAGGGAAGCGGCGGCCCGATTCGGTAAGAAATGACTTTTGCATTTTTATTTCCAATAAATTTTCAAATAAATTCAATTAACAATTTTAAAATCCCATTTTGAGCAAGAAGATGGCTTTTTCTGAAAATGGCCCAAAAATGAAAGTTGCTTAGAATTTAATTCTCTACAACTTTTATTAAGGGACCAACTCCAAATTCCCAACAGATTTTGAATTGGAGAATAAAAGCTAAATAGGGAGGGTTTTTAACCATTTTCCAATAATATTTTTAAAAGCAAATTTTGACAAAACTTTGGTTACCAAAGTTGCTCCAAAAATTGTACTAACTAGTTCTAGGTGATTTAAAATTATAGCACACATGTTTTAGTAGCCTAACCAGTATAATTAGGGTGAAACAATTCTAATCAATTATATGCAACAATCATGTTCCATAGAAGTGCTTCAGCTCAAGATGCACTCTACTTCACATGTGATTATGAATGCAATGATGTATCATGCATATGATTTGCAATGCTAAATGCCTGCCTAACACCGGGGTGTTATAGCCCTCCCCCTTATAAAAATCTCGTCCCGAGATTTGGGTTACGAACCATTTGTTATAAAAATCCTCATAAGTTTTTTGTAGATATTCTCCCGTTTCCCAAGTTGCATCCCCTTCATCATGATGGCTCCACTGTATCTTATATGTTTTCACCGCACTGTTTCGAGTAGCCCTCTCTTTAGAGTCCAAAACTCAAACTGGTTGCTCACGATATACTAAATCTGACTTGAGCTTTATGCCTCGGGGTTTGATTCTTTCCTCTAGAACGCGCAAACACTTCTTGAGATACGATACATGAAAAACTGGGAATATAGCACCCATTGTCTCAGGTAACTCTAACTTATAAGCTACCGACCCTTTCTTTCCAAGATCTTGTATGGTCCCACAAATCTGGCGGCAAGCTTTCTGCATACTCCAAACCGTTTCTTTTTCATTGGCGTGACTTTCAGATAAACATAGTCACCAACTTCGAACACAAGCGGTCTCCTCCTTCTATCCGCATAGCTTTTCTGACGTGATTGAGCTGCTTTCATATTTTGCTTAATGATATGAACTTTCTTCTCGGCTTCTTCTACAAAGTCAATACCATAATATCTTCTTTCTCCTGGCTCGATCCAGTTTAGTGGTGTTCTACACTTTCTGCCATACAAAGCTTCGAATGGGGCTATTTTGATACTTTCTTGATGACTATTATTGTAAGCAAACTCTGCTAAGGGTAACCATGACTCCCATAAACCCCTGGAAGACAACACACAGGCTCTCAACATATCCTCCAGAACAGCATTAACTCTTTCGGTTTGACCATCTATCTGAGGATGATAGGCAGTACTACGGATCAAACTAGTTCCCAATCCTTTGTGCAAGTGTTCCCAAAAGTGAGCAGTGAATTGTGACCCTCTGTCAGACACTATAGTCTTCGGTATGCCATGCAATCTCACAATCTCAGCAATATACTTCTCGGCATATTGAGGTGGTCGATAATCTGTCTTGACAGGTAAAAAGTGAGTTGTCTTTGTAAGATGATCCACGATTACCCAAATCGAATCATGGCCTTTCTAAGTAGTGGGCAAACCTGTGATGAAATCCATATCATCCCACTTCCAACTAGGTACGGACAAAGGTTGCAACAATTCGGCAGGTCTCATATGAATGGCTTTCACCCTACAACATGTGTCACATCTGGCCACATAGGCTGCAATCTCTTTCTTCATTTTTGTCCACCAATAACGAGGTCTCAGTTCTTGGTACATCTTGCTACTTCCAGGATGTATAGATAGCTTAGAAAGGTGAGCCTCATCCATAAGTTTATTCTTAAGCTCCCGATCCTTGGGAACAACAAGACGGTCATCAAACCACAACATGTCCTGTTCATCCACTCTAAAGTGCTTGGATGGTTCTTCTTTAATTTTCTCTTTAATGTGGAATATCCCCTTGTCGGTTTTCTGGCCTTCTATTATCTTACTCTCCAACGAGTAACTAATCTAAATACTATGTAACATGGCAGGGTGCATCAGATCGAAACCATCTTCGAGCAAAGGTTGCGCATTCAGGCAATGTGACTTTCTACTCAAAGCATCTACCACTACATTGGCCATTCCAGGATGATACTGCACATTCAAGTTGTAATCTTTGATCAATTCTAACCATCTTCGTTGTCTCATGTTCAACTCTGGTTGGGTGAAGATGTACTTGAGACTCTTGTGATCGGTGAAAATATTTAATGCATGCACTATGGAAGTAGGTTCAAGATCATGTGTCGGATAGTTGATCTCATGCTTTCTCAACTGGCGGGAGGCATAAACAATGACTCTTCCTTCTTGCATAATAACACAGCCTAATCCTGTTTTTGATGCGTCGCAAAACACATCAAAAGGTTTCTCAATGTCCGGTTGAGCTAGAACTGGAGCAGTGGTCAACAGTTTCCGCAAGGTGTGGAAAGCTATCTCACACTCCTCTGTCTACACAAACTTGTGATCTTTCTGTAGCAGACTTGCCATTGGCTTGGCAATCTTCGAGAAATCTGGTATAAAACGGCGATAGTAACCAGCTAATCCTAAGAAACTTCTAACTTCTGAAACTGTGGTTAGTGTCTTCCAATCCATAACTTCTTGCACTTTACTCAGATCTACTGAAACTCCATTTTCTGATAGAATCTGACCAAGGAAAGGAACTTTCTTCAACCAAAATTCACACTTGCTAAACTTAGCATACAACTTATGATCTCTAAGTCTGGTCAAGACAATTATCAAATGCTCTTCATGATCCTTCTCGTTCTCGGAGTACACTAGAATATCATCAATAAAAACTACCACAAACTTGTCCAATTCTGGCATGAAAACCATATTCATCAGATACATAAAGTATGCAGGAGCATTTGTTAAGCCAAAAGACATAACAACATACTCGTACAACCCGTATCTGGTGGAAAAGGCGGTTTTCGGTATATCTTGTGGCCTAATCTTTATCTGATGGTAACTCGATCTTAAATCTATCTTGGAGAACACTCTAGCTTTGGCTAACTGATCGAACAAAACATCAATATGAGGCAAGGGATACTTATTCTTAATAGTTACAGCATTAAGAGGCCTATAATCCACACACATTCTCAAAGTACCCTCTTTCTTTTTCTTCACAAACAAGGCAGGACATCCCCATTCAGACTTACTTGGCCGGATAAACCCCATTTTCAAAAATTCCTCTAGTTGCTTCTTCAGCTCAGCTAACTTATCCGGAGGCATCCGATAAGGTCTCCTTGAAATTGGAGCTGTCCCGGGGATCAACTCAATCCCAAACTTAACATCCCTATCTGGCGGAAGACCAGCTAACTCATCTGGAAACACATCCGGAAACTCACACACTACCAGAATCTGATGAATAGGAATGACTTCCATAGCACATGTCACACTCACAAGGTCTGTTCTTCTTGGCAATGGTACTCGAAAAGTACCCTCATCCTGGGGATCCTTAAGGGTAAGTACCCGACTCCCTGTATCTATAACTGCTCCCCAATCCTTCATCCAATTCATCCCTTTGATGACATCTAGAACTAGTCCAGGCATAACTATCAAGTTCACTCGAAACTTTCGACTACCTAATTCAAGGGTTGCCACTCGAACCATCTGATTGGTTAAAACATCAGCCCCTGCTAAACTTATACAATAACCATAACTCAATTCTGTGCATAGTTGTTCATGTTTCCGTGCAAATGCTTGACTCATAAAAGAATGCGATGATCCAGAATCAAATAGAACAACTGCAGGGTGTTGGTTAACAGGAAACTTACCAGTGGTTACGGGCTCTCCCTCAGGAATCTCATCCACAGTGGTGTGGTGTACCCGAGCAGTATAGGTATGTTGCTTCTTTCTAGGCGGGTAAGGACAGAACTTTGAAAAGTGGCCTGGCTGATCACAATTGTAGCAGGGTCCCCTCACTGTACCAGCATATCCTATAGTTCCCTTAGAGTTGCCCTGTCCCGCAGTAGCGACTGTCTTTGATGGCGGCACGACCATCTTATACGGCTTCTGTGGTCCCTTGTAGTTCTGGGTTTTGTGCTGTGGTGGCCTAAACCTTGCACCTGGTGCAGACGGACGATAGGCAGAACGATTAGTAGTGAGGACTCTTGGTTGTGATGGTCCTGACTCAAAGGCCCTCTTGCGAATCTTGGATGCAGTGTACGCGTTGTTATTCTTCTCTTGTTTCAGACAATCACTGATGAAGTCATTGAATCTGGCGCGGGTATTGGTACCCACATGCTTTATCATCTTCAGACTTAATCCTCTCTTGAAACTAGCAATCCTCTCTTGAAACTAGCAATTCTCTTAGCATCTGTGTCAACCATGTCGGGAGCATAACGACACAAGTTGTTGAAGACATGTAAATACTGCGTCACAGTTTTGGTGCCCTGATTTAAAGCTAAGAACTCTCCCAACTTTATCTCAACCAGCCCTGGTGGAATATAAAATCCATGGAAGGCTTCAGTGAACTCTCTCCATGAGATCTGAGCATTTGGAGGGAAGGTGATGCGATGATGCTTCCACCACATCCCTGCTGGTCCCTGTAACTGATGTGCAGCATATTCTGTCTTCAGTACTTCAGTCAGCCTCAACACACGGAACTTATCTTCCATGGTGTTGATCCATTCTTCAGCGTCAAGTGGCTCTGTTGCTTCCTTGAAAATTGGTGGCCTGGTGTCCATGAAATCCTTGAAGTTGCTGTACTGATTCACCCCATTGCCACCACCTTGGTTGTTACCACGTTAAACATTGTTGGCAATGGTACGTAGAAAATCTTCCATGTTCTTCTGTGATTGCTCGGCATTGCGCTGACTTCCAAGAAACTATGCAAAGAATACCTCTGTAGTGAGCGGTGGAGATTGCGGCAAATGTGGTTCCGGGTGTGGCTCATTATGGTTGACGTTGTTTTCACCACTCCCACCTGCCCCGGCACCATTACCACTAGTTTCAGCAGCCTCATACGTGGCACGGCGAGTGTTTGCCATATGCATATTTCAACAACAAGTAATGATTAAGTGAAGCTGTAGTAATTATGAGTGAATGAAAAATTATGCCGTACTAAATTCATTGGAGAGAACAAAGTCATACAATAAAACAGAGGCACAATAATCGCATTCCAATTAAAACAACACCACTAATTAAATTACTTCGAATGCAAACATCGCGTCCATACAACCAAGTTGCCAGCATACATACACTGGACTTTTATGCGCTCAGGTATCGCATGACCAACCAAGTTCCAACATACTAACAAGTCTCAAGGTTCGAAATGAGATACATCAAGGTATATGAAGCCAAAAGAAAGGTCATCACGACAGGGCCTAGTAGCTAACGCAAAGCAACTAGCCTACTCCTCGGGGCCATCGTCGGGGTCGGAGACGTCACCATCACTACCATCAGTAGCGACGTCGTCGTCGTCGGTAGGTGCAATTGCAGGCTCGTTCTCGTCGTCGTCGACGTCCATACCGGCGGCGTCTGGAGGAGCATACGGGCCAATCCCGTTGTAGAGCGCGTGAAACTCCTCATGCAAGTTGACGTTATACTCCTCTAGCTCCTCTACCCTCTACCTCAGAAGGTCCCTCTCGTTCCAGGCTTCATTCCTCTCCTGAACCAGCTGTCCAATCATGCGGTCTGCATTATTGTTGGCCTGAGTCAACGTATGCACCCGCTGCAGAGCACTATCACCTCTCTCTAGAGCCTGGTCTCGCTGCAAGCTCATGTCAGCCAACTGCTCCTGCAATCTAGCTATAGCACGTGTCTGCTTCTTCTTCTGTTTTCTTGCTTTGAGCCGATCATCACCACGCAAACCAGTCAATGTCCAATAGGTACACTCAAGACCCTGGTATGCTCTGATAGCTGCATACATCGCACTCATAGCGTGGTTGTCGCTAGCCTGTCCTTTGTTTGGGCCTCTGACCAAGGCACTGCCTTGCGGCTGCACCCAAATAGCATCGCGAGGATCATCTCTAGGAAAAGTGCCAGCCAGGGCTGCTGCCAGCTCATTGGAAAATCTGCGCATTATGTCCCTGATGACACGGAAAGTTGCTCCCTCTGCACCCTCAACTGGAGTGTGTCCCTCAAACTCCAAGTGCCAACCATCCCACTCTGGAGCATCACCAAGAGCAGGGTCCATCCTCAGCTAACTGGCTCTCACTCCAAGAGTACACCAGCTCCTGACCCTCCGGGTACCCCACATCATGGAGCACTCTCCAAAGCAAGGTTGGCATGCCAAACTCGCTCAGAAAGGTGTCCGTGCTGCGGCGCTCCCGCGGGGCCAACTGGTGTCGGAGTGCTCTTCCGCCTGTGGACTTACGGGTAGTTTTCTTCGTGCGGGCCATCTGTAGCAAAAGTTTTGATTACCCAGTGAGAACATATTTTAAGTTGGTACAATTTTTATCAAAAGGAGATAATCAATTTATAAGGGGAGGAATGCATGACATGAATGAAATGCACAAGCAATATGATGTATGTACGTGTCTTATGTTCTCACAAACTTATGAAATAAATAATCTTTAGCGATGAATTCGGTGGCATACAGACGATCTCTCATATACGTAACTAATACGTTCTACACGAGAAACGTTGTTATGTACCTGCAGAAAATTCATTTCAGCCCAATTCCCCATGGATGCATGAAAGCAGTAAATTTACCTACACGCTCTACACGAATCCCCAGATACGCGTACAATGATAGTAACTACCCAAAACATCGTCCTATTGATGGCATCGCCTCAACGGACGGAACAACCACACATGCGACACTTTTGTAAAAACATGCGTAGAACATGTAATTACTCCAGTATCATATAAGCACTCTCCCTAGATCAGCGGTGTATCTGATCATGCTCTCGCATCTCACACTTACCGAGGCGTAGAGGCAGCTGATCCATACATTACCACTCAATTAAGTGGTACTCATACAATAGCACGCCGTATGAGCAACGAAAGAGAAATATGGAGCAAGAACCCCAAGTCAGTACTTAAATAAGCCACCTAAAGTCCTTAACTGGGCATAAAGGATATGACCACTAGCACACTTTTAGTTTGGAAATCATGTTTTTCAAACATAATTTGGTTTTAAATACACTTATGAACAGTAAATACGCTAAACCATGCTCCAATACCAGCTGTAACAGACCGACCAATTATACGAAATTAAGTAAGAAAATCATCCATCAAGCAGACGATTTTGCAAACTTAAGCTCGTATAACCCGGTAGTCCGTGAAATCACGACGGATTTCAAACCAACTTACATACCAGCCAAGATCATAATATGTTTAGCGGTCACCATCACAAATTACATAAAAGTTCACGTCGCAGATACATCGGAGTTTAAACATAGTTATTACAGACCAAGTTCAAATAAAAGTAGCGGAAGCATTTAATTCAAACCACACACACTCACACAGAGTTTGAAATAAAGTGCCAGCTGATGATCATCTCCAACAAAAGCATCAGACGAGACGTAGGGAATGACCACTGCCCATGGTCCTAAGCTTCACCCAACGTAGGATAAAGGCAGTTGATACAGTAGCCGTAATACATCTGCCCATCTGCAACAAGTGGGAACAAAGCCCTGAGTACGAGAAGGTACTCAGCTAGACTTACCCGACATAACCAAAAATAAAATGACACCAAGGATCATGACAGGCTTTATGGTAGGGTAGCTGACTCATTTGCAAAAGGCATTTTTAGCATTTGAAGAATCTTTTCCAAAAGCTTTTGCATCAATTTAAATCTTTTTTAACCTGTCAATTACATTTACACCTGTACTAGAGTAACATGTAATTAAACAAGTAAGGATAACCAATGATCATTAACAACTTCCATCATGTCATATTCCATATAATTGTCCAAGTGTTCCATCAATATTACTATGATGAAGTAACTCAAGTCAAGTGTTCACTATCCAGTGAACGATGGCGATTCGAATCGATTATTAATAGCCGGTAATTTGTTCCTCACACAAACCTCACTCACCCGCTAAAGTGAGATATTGGTTACCGAGTCAACTATTCAAGTAAAGTCTCGAGTTTGCCAGGAACCACATGTACCCGGGTCCTACCATCGTGCCCCCGTGTCCTACCACACCTGCTCCGGTACAGTGCGTTGCAGGCAATCCACTTGGCCCGAATAATCTCCCAGCTTCGCGGTCGAAAGGTACATTATTCGGCCAGCTAAATGTAAGGCATGCATTCAACATGACACGAGGCCCAACAACGGTCGGTCCTTAATCGACACAGACGGAAAACACTACAGTCCGAAATCCTGGAAGTCTCCGTCCAGTCTCAATTTCACATTAACACTTAGTTATTCTAAGATGGCATACTTTTTCAAGCAGATCCAGGTAACCACCTATAGCTCGCAGGTGACAGGAAATCACCTGACTTCTACCAGTCTAAGCAAGCTAAGCATTTCTTGACTGTGAATACCAAGGTAACAAGGATACGGTAGAACAAGGGTAAACAAGGTATAATGCAGCAATGGTTGCAAACAACTTCTAAACGTAATGCATCAATTAAAGTAAAGCATTAATAAAAATATTTGCAAACTAGGAGAGAAATGCTCCGGGGCTTGCCTCTTTCGAAAGAGCTCGGGCGGTGGTCGGGGCACTCTGGAAGATCCTCACCGACCTCCTCGTCGGCTTCGGGCACCTCCTGCTCTTGCACCTCGGGCTGCTCTTTCGGCTCCTCGGGAGCTGCTACCGGAGTTACTTCTTGCGATCCTGTATGATGCAAAATGTATAAGTGCTCATGCCTAGGTGCATTGCAGAGATGACATGTAAAGATCGTGATGAATCAGATGTAGATGAACAGGTTTACTTTATTGCATATAGTGGAAATACAACTCTTCTACGAGGTAGTCCACATCATCTAAGAACATGTACTAGTATACAACTACAAACATTCTCAACCATGCCAAGTCACCCCAGAAATCTAAGATGCTTCAAAGATACACCAAAGCAAATCTTATCAACTAATCTTGCATTAACAAGGTTAATTAAACCCTAGTTGACACTATGTTTGAATAGCAACACTTATTTTGGTAGCATAGAAAAATCTGATAAAATTATAGTGGCTTACTATCATCTAATCTAGCATGCCACAAAAATTTCATTACATTTGGAGTACTAGAACTGCCTACAAAAAAATAACAATCTAGGGCCTAAAAATGAGCATAAAAATACTTTGTACTATGAAAAGTATCAAACAACAGATTTAGCATTTTTCCTATATTCTACACAGTAAACAATCAATATAGAAAAATTATTATATGCATGTTTTATTCATATTTTTCTCTCTATTAAAAATAACAATTATCAACAATAACAAGCACTTGCACTACACATCAAATTTTTTTCTACAGAACATGCATGGCACATATTTTTCCTAGAAAGTACATTACACAAAAAGATTAACAAAATTGAAACCATATTTTTCTGAGCTTTCTATGATTTATTACATATTTATCAAGAAAACAACAATTTCAATGTTTAAATAAAAACCCTACAGAAAAGTATTTCAAACTTGACATGCAACAATTTTAGATCATAGATCTGGTCCTAAGAAGTCTACCAAAATTTATTTCACAATTTTTTTGGAGCCAAAATGAGCAAGTTATGGATTTTAGAAGCCTTTTATCATTTTCTGGAAAAATATTTTGTTTAAATCTTTTGAATCCGACCGCTCAAGCGCTACACGCACCCCAGAAATGAACCTAGAGAACACACACGATACAGACATGTGGGCCCGCGACCCCACGGGTCAGTCACAGGGAGAGGGAGAGAGACGCCGGCGGCCACAGCTCGCCGGCGGTGAGGCCTCCGGCCAGGCCAAGGTCACCATGCTGACCACCTCGATCTCGCGAACTCGATGGCACACACGCAGTGACCAACGGAGCTTGGAGGACCGGTCACCGCCGTCCATGGCGGAACGGTGGCGCGGGTGGTCACCGGCCGGCCATCCCCGACCACGATACGGTCACCGGAAGGGTGCTCGAGCACCGGTGAGTCGAGGCGAGCAAGATGCACGCGCAAGAAGGGAAGAAGGTGGGGCGGAGAGGAGTGGCCCGCGAAGCGGAATTCTCCAGCGAGCTCGGCCATGCTCCGATGAGCAATACCCATCGAAGGGGGCCTTACCATGAGAAACTGGTGCGAGCACGGGCTGCGCGAGGGAGAGGCGGAGCTCGGGGCAAGATGGAGGCGTCGATGGTGCGATGCGGTGGCTGGAACGGCAACGCCGGTGAGCTCGTGCGCGGCGGAACCGTGCGGGTGCGGCCGTGGCGCGAGAGTGGCAGAGAGGGGAAAAATGCGAATGGAGAGGGAGACGCTGCGGTCGACTTGAAGGCGAGCGAGCGCGTGCACGAGAGGTGGCCACCGGGCGCCACCCGGTCAGCGTCGCCGGCATGCGGCCGCCACGCGGCGCACGACGCCTGCAGCGGTCGGGACAGCAGGGCGCGCGGGCGGGAGAAGGAGGCCACGCGGGCGTGGGCCGGGCCGTGGAGCTGCCGCGGGCGCGCGCGGGGGAAAATGGGCCGCTTTGGCCAGCGGGCCGAAAGGGAAGCGGCGGCCCGATTCGGTAAGAAATGACTTTTCCATTTTCCAATAATATTTTTAAAAGCAAAATTTGACAAAACTTTGGTTACCAAAGTTGCTCCAAAAATTGTACTAACTAGTTCTAGGTGATTTAAAATTATAGCCACACATGTTTTAGTAGCCTAACCAGTATAATTAGGGTGAAACAATTCTAAACAATTATATGCAACAATCATGTTCCATAGAAGTGCTTCAACTCAAGATGCACTCTACTTCACATGTGATTATGAATGCAATGATGTATCATGCATATGATTTGCAATGCTAAATGCCTGCGTCGTAACACCGGGGTGTTACAATCACAAAGTTGTGCCACCGACAAAAGATTGAAATCCAAGCTCTCAACTAACAATACATTAGATATGTTCATGTCATTTGAGATAGCAATTTTACCAAGCCCCTTGACCTTGCCTTTCTTATTGTTGCCGAAAGTGTTAGCATCAAAACCACCATTTTGACTTGTATCAATTGATTTGAACATACAAGAGTCCCTGGTCATATGTTGAGTGCAGCCACTATCAAGCACCCAATGCCTTCCTCCGGCTTTATAATTGACCTACACAACAAGATTAATTCTTTTTAGGTACCCAAACTTGTTTGGGTCCTCCAAGATTAGTGACCAAGCTCTTTGGTACCCAAATGGCTTTCTTCTTTGAGCCCATCCATGGTGTACCAATGAACTTAGCATGAACACCATTAGTACCCTTGGTGAGCACATAGAAAGAATCAAGCTTAATTGAGGATACATAAGCATTGGATTTCTTGTTCATGCATTGTTGCTCTATGTGACCAACTTGCTTTCACATTTTGCAATAGCTACCATTGTTCTTCACAAAACGAGTCTTGTGAGGAGCAAAAGTGCCCTTGCCTTTCTTGGGGTTATAGCCCAATCCCTCTTTATAGAGAGATGACCTTTGGCTACCCAAGCACATAAGCAAGCGGTCCTCACCCCCATAAGCCTTAGCTAAGGTGTGATTGAGCTCTTTTACCTCCTTCTTGAGATTTTCATTCTCAACTATAAGTGTGGAGTTACAAGTGAAACCATCACTAGTAGATGAGGATGATGTAGATGCGCTACATGAAGGATTAGTGGGAGCAACAACAATAGGCTTATGAAAAGATTCATCAATTATATCACATGATATGCCTATGTTGCAAGTTTTAGTTTTCTCAACATTAGTTGGCATGTTTTCATATTTTTCAACTAGAGAGAAGTGAGCTTCTTTAAGCTTAGAGTGAGACTTTTGAAGCTTCTTATGGTCTACCTTTAGACTCTCATAAGATGCCCTAAGCTCATCAAGTTCTTGCATAAGGTTTTTCTTATCCTTAAGCAAGCCCTTGCACTCCTTTCTAGATTCTTTAAAATGTTGAGTGTAATCTTCTAGCATAGTGATTAGTTCATCTTTAGTTAGATCATCATCATCACTATCATTATCACTAGCACTATCATGATTACTCTCATCGTCGGATGATACCTTAGCGGCCTTAACCATGAAGCATGATGGAGTGTCAAATATGGAGCTCTTCTCTTGAATAGCAATGCTAGCATGCCCCTTCTTCTTATAGTCTTCATCATCACTTGAGGAATCATCACTATCCCATGTAGCAACATGAGAATCATTCTTCTTCTTATGAGAGCTCTCCTTCTTTTCTTGCTTCTTCCTTTGCTTCTTCCTCTCTTTCTTGATAGCATCTTCATCATCACTATCACAAGGACATTTGGCAATGAGATGGTCCTTGCTATGACATCTAAAGCATCTCATAGTTTTCTCATTCTTCTTGGATGAGTTCTTCCTCCTCCTTGCATGATAACCTTTCTTCTTCATGAATTTGCCAAATTACTTGACAAAGAGAGCCATCTTCTCATCAATGTCATCACTATCACAAGAGCTTGAGTCTTCATCACTTGATGATTCAATCTTGGACTTGCCCTTGTATGTGGTGGCTTTGAATGCCACACTCTTCTTCTTCTCATCATCCTTCTTCTCACTTTCCTTCTTCTTCTTTTTGACCAACTCCTCTTTCTCATCATCTTCTCTATATGAATCATCGGTCATCACTTCTTGGAATACTTGTTGAGGAGTTGAATCTTTCAATGTTGTCCTCACAAGTACGGTGATCAACATGTCAAACCTCTTGGGTAAGCTTCTCAAGAACTTCATGGAGAATTGATTGTCCTTGACCTCCTCACCAAGTGCCTTGAGTTCGTTCACAATGACTTGCAATCTATGAAACATCTCTGGCACACTCTCATCTTCTTGCATCTTTAAGCTAGAGAACTTTTCTTGTAAAATGTATGCTTTGGCGGTCTTGGTGCCTTCGGTGCCCTCATAAGTCTCTTCTAGCTTTGCCCAAGCATCATGAGCAATTTCAATGTTCTTCACTTGCTCAAATGTCTTGTCATCTAGTGCCTCATGAAGAGCACTAATGGCAATGTCATTGCATTGGAGCTTCTTTTCTTCCACCGGTGTTGGTGCTTCCGGATTAACAACCTCAAATTTGGTTTCGGTGACCTTCCACACTTCTCTATTGATTGACTTGAGGTGTGCGGTTATCTTAACCTTCCAATATGTATAATTTGTGCCATCAAAGCGAGGTGCCTTCTTGGTGTTGTTGATGTGCAAACTTAATTGAGCAATTTCTTCTTCGCCGTAGGTTGTTAAGCCTCAAATAAACGGTGCCTCTGCTATGATACCACTTGTAAGGTCCAAATGGCTAGAGGGGGGTGAATAGCCTATTTAAAAATCTACAAGCTTCACTAAACAACCACGTTAGTATAAAAGATGGCTAAGCTAATTCTAGCACTAGCTTAACTACAATATGCAAGCTACCTAAACAATTCTAGTGAAGCAAGGCTATGATCTCTAAAACACACCAACAAGGCTAAGTCACTAAGCTACTTACTCCTATATGATAAAGGCTACACTAAGCAAACTACACTAGGACTAGTACAAGAAAGTAAAGAGCAAGTGACTTGATTCTTATACCAATGATGTAGAGAAGTAATGCACTCGAAGAATCAACCACAATGAGCAATCACAAGAGAAATCCTCGGCAAAGAGATGACACAAGATTTTTACCGAGGTTCACTTGCTTCCCGGCAAGCTACTCCTCATTGTGGCGATGCACCCACTTGTCGGTTCGCGAGCTAATTGACTATCAAGAGTCGAGCCCTCGGCGGGCGCCGCACAACCACACACAAGATGGGGATCCTCCAAGCCACGAGCTCCACTAAAGTATCCAATTCGCGAACTTCCACGGGGAAGGAACAAGAACCCCTTACAACACTTGGTGAGGGCTCCAACAATCTCCAATTGTGAGCTCAATCACCTCCGCTGCTCCAAGCCGTCTACCGCATCGGGAAACATGGAAGAGTAACAAGAAATCCGCAGCAACTCGAAGAACAAGTGCCTCTAGAATGTAACTCTCAAGTAATGCACTTGAATCTCACTCAATCTCACTCAAGATGTGCAACCAAGCAAAGAGATGAGTGGAGGGGTTGTTCTCTAGCTCAAAAGATGTCACAAGGTCAGCAAGAATGCAAGAGATACCCCAAACCCCGGCCAACTTCTATTTATAGCGAAGGGGTACGCAGCTAGCCGTTACAAGACATCGCAGTGAAAAACGTGATGACCGGACGCACCGGTCAGGGTGACCGGACGCGTCCGGTCACTACAGGACAAACAGTAACAGCGTGCGTCAGAGAGAGTCGTTGCCGTGATCGGACGCGCTTCACCGTTTGACCGGACGCGCTGCACCCGGCGTTCGGTCGGAGTCCAGAGAGCTCCCACCACGACCGGACATGTCCGATCGCATGTGACCGGATGCGTCGCGCGTCCAATCAGCTCTTTGCCATGCTCTACCCTTCTGGGTGCCCGACCGGACGCTCCGGTTTCGTGAGGGACCGGACGCGCCGTTTGCAAACCCTAGTGCCCACGCCGCGTTGAACTGACCGGACGCGTCCAGTCAAACCGGGACCACGTCCGGTTCAGCGTCCGGTTGGAGTTTTTCAGAGAGAAACACTTCGGACTTTTGCCTCCGTTTCTCCGTCTTCGACGCAATAGAAAATAGACGTTTCACTTCCCCAAAAAGCGGGAGGGAGAGAGGAACTCAAACCCCTCTCTACCGCTCAAACTCCACCGCCTTCGCAAATGTGCTAACACCACCGAGTGTACACCACCATGTGCATGTGTGTTAGCATTTCACAAACATTTTTTAAGGCATTATGTTAGCTCTCTACTAGATCCTAATGCATATGCTCAAGACATTGATCTAGTGGCACTTGATTCCCGAGCTAACCGTGATTGCCCCTCTTGATAGTCGGCTATGTATCCTAAACCCGGCCAATCACTTCTCTACTCATCTTAGACCGGCAAAAGGAAAACCCTATAGTTATACCTTTGCCTTGCGCTCTTAGATCCTTCTCCTCTACTTGATCATCATGTCCGTCATTTTATGTGCATTCCTTCATGATCTTGCTCATCATTTCATGCACCAAAACATGTGGTCTTGTGGCCATCTCTCTATGTCATTTGCTCCTTCATCACGTGTGTTGCTTATACCTAATTCAAACCACTTGACACAGTGGCATTAGCAACTTGGTGTCATTAATTACCAAAACCAAACTTGGGCTTTCACTAGCCGCCCATGAAATCAATAAAAAAGAAACTAATTTTTCATCTTAATCCTTATGTATTAAAAAGGAACCTCCTCCTAGTAGTCAGGTTTATTATCGGCCCTGCTACTACACTTGGGCTTTGCTGCGGTTCACCCAACTGACTATGAGCCGTTCATTCGTTTCGATCGGATGGTTGCGATCATCTATTACCTCCTAGGAGGTAATATATTTATTGAATTTTTCATTTTTATAAAAAAGCTAAATGAGAAATATTTTAGATATAAAAAATCTTGTCTAGTTTTGATTCATGCATGTTTGATTTGACAGATATCCCGATCTCCTTGTCATGCACAATCTTGTATACGTTGTTGGAAATCCAGTTTCCCACTGTGTGAGAGGCGCGGGGCCTTCGCCTAGACGAAGGCTCTAGGCGAAGGTGGGAACAATGGTGGGCCCAAACTCAATTAGGGTTTCATAAATGAATTCACCAACCTGTTTTACTCAGGGTTTGACTCTCCTTTTTATAGGGCATTGTTTGCCATCATTCCCTTTTACATTTTTACCCCGTGGCGGCTAAGGTATATTCCGGGAATATTCCCACACCTATTCTAACCGCCGGGGGCAGTCCAGACCTTCCCTCCTCGCACCGCCTCTACTTCTTGGACCTTAGCCTTTGGCCCACGGGAGGCCCATCTCTGGCCCAGGACCGCAGCGCCAAGGGGGTTCCCTCAGTTTGGCGGAGACCACCCAACCTTCGCTTGAACTGCCTCCACCTACGCCTTGCTGTCCGAACTGCTGGAGCCTCCGCTCTAGTTTCTCGGACCTCTGCTTCAACCCTCGCCCGGAGGCCTTCGCCGCCGTGACCGGTGCCTTCGCCGCTCCGTCAAACATACGTGAAGATTCCTTTAGGGATTCCTGCACATTATCACATACATGATCAGTCGATGTTAGTTTTGTAGCTCAAAGTGGGATCTGGCCTCTGCTACTCACATATCTATGTCCCAACATACGTGTCCAATGAGGCAATGAACGTGTGAGTACCTGAACCCAACATACATGAAATTTATGTGCATAAGTGCCCAATGTACATGTCCAAAGTAAAAGAAATTTTACGTGCATAGAAACTTTACGTAGTCACTTTACATGCTCAATATACATAACAGCTATATAGTTTATTAGAAAGCTACTGGATTATGTAGTATAGTTTTAATCGAGTTTGTATTTTGTAACATATTTTTTAGATCGCTAAAGTTCACGGATCAATTAATATATATGTTGGTTATTGATTTCCTTCATACATGTATCTTAATTTATAACGGAATATGTAATGTATTTATCATGTAAAGGGGCGAAGGGAACGATGCCCACAGAAAAGGAAGGGACCGTGTGGCCTTGCTTGTCTCCCGTGAAGCTGATTTAACAATGTTTTCTTTTTTCTTTTCTTAGATTAATTAATTTATTAATTCAAAAAATCTAGAAAATCAATGGCTGAGATTCATTTGAGGTATTACCTCCTAGGAAGTAAAATTTGTACTGTAGCATTGCCCTGCTACACTTCCCATCCCTAAGCATGAATGCTGGCAGTGCAGTAGTTTCAGACCATGTCGCTGCACTAACCGAAGAACATTGCAAGGAAAATGACTGACGCGCAGTGGACAATTTTTTTTTGATCGGTCAACGGGGGGGGAGAGAATCCCTCACCTGAATTTTCATTGATCATGTAGCTCTTGAAGCCTGATAGTACAAAAACATGTTTCAGGCGTAGCATTGCACACACATCGCGCTGCCTGATGAAACTGAAAAACCGAAAACACAAAGAGGAAACAAAGAACTCCCATGATAAACAGACTCAAGGAAAAGCCTAGACAAGCCGAAAGACGCCAACTGAACGTCGACTTGCGCCCCCGGCAAACAGCATACTCGCCGGTTTCACCATGACCATCGTGCCCTCCACCATTCCACTGATGGTGACATCCTCCAGCACATCCGGGCCCACACCACCCCGCATTTGATATTCTGGCACCATGGCGACGGACACGCAAGCCCAGGATCATCGGACACGACGACCTCCCATGGAAATGATGGTGACATCCTCCAGCACATCCGGGTCCACGTACCACCATCCAACGCCGTCCACAGGGATTGGAGGGGAATGACGGCAGCGGTGGAACCACCCGGCATTTGATATTCTGGCACCATCAAGGAGAGCGCCGACAGAGTAGAGACGCCAGAGGAGGACACTCGCCGAAACAACAGCAACAACTTACTGCCAGGCCTAGCCTCACCCAAGAGAGAAGCAGGAAGCAAGCCAAGGAGAGATAGGTCTGAGCTAGCTCCTCCTCGGTGGTGCCTCCAAGAAGGACGTGACGTCGGAAACGCCACCACTGTAAGTTGTGAATGATTGATTGTATTCCATGTATGAGTACAGGGGATTACATATCGGCAGCTAGGGTGGCGTACAAGCCTACCGCATGGGCCTAATCACATTCACTAACATGGGCCTAATTACATCATGCTAACACTCCCCCTCAGTCTAATCGGGAGCATCGCTAACGGTCAGGCTGGACCGAAACTCCTGAAACAAAGAAGTAGGAAGCCCCTTGGTGAAGACGTCGGCGTACTGTGATGTTGTAGGAACATGAGTAACCCGAACGTGACCGAGGGCAACCTTCTCTCGAACAAAGTGGAGATCGATCTCAACGTGCTTCGTCCACTGATGCTGCACTGGATTGCTGGAGAGATAGACAGCACTGACATTATCGCAATAGACCAGAGTGGCACGGCGAGGAGGGCGCTGAAGTTCAAGGAGCAACTGACGTAGCCAAGTAGCTTCTGCGACGCCATTCGCCACAGCACGGTATTCAGCCTCCGCGCTGGACCGGGAGACTGTGTGCTGTCGCTTGGAAGACCATGACACAAGGTTGTCTCCGAGAAAGACTGCGTAACCGGAAGTCGACCGTCGGGTGTCGGGACAACCAGCCCAATCGGCGTCGGTGTAGACAACGAGCTCTGTGGGGGAAGAGCGGCACATAGTCAATCCAAGTGTCGTAGTGCCCTGCAAGTAGCGCAAGATACGCTTGAGGGCTGAAAGGTGAGGCTCTCGAGGATCATGCATGTAAAGGCAAATCTGCTGGACAGCAAACGCAATATCTGGACGAGTGAAAGTCAAGTACTGTAGAGCTCCTGCTAAACTGCGGTACTGAGTAGCGTCACCAACAGGGGGTCCATCTTCGGATAATTTGGAGTGGAGATCAACAGGCGTGCTGCACGGCTTGCACGCACTCATCCCGGCGCGCTCCAAAATGTCCAAAGTGTATTGCCGTTGGGAGAGAAACATACCCTTAGCAGAACGTGTCACAGAGATGCCCAAAAAATGATGAAGCTGTCCCATGTCGGTCATAGCAAACTCACGCTGAAGTGCCGCAATCACCTGGCGTAGGAACTGGGCAGAAGAGGCAGTGAGAACAATGTCGTCGACGTACAGCAGCAAATATGCGGTGTCAGATCGCCGGCGGTAGATGAACAGTGAGCTGTCGGACTTGGTTTCAACAAAGCCAATGGAGGACAAATATGAAGCAAACCTGTGATGCCATGCACGAGGAGCCTGCTTGAGTCCATAGAGGGATTTGTTGAGGCGACATACCAAACCTGGACCAGAGGAGTCCACGAACCCGGTGGGCTGCACACAATATACTGTCTCGGCGAGGGTGCCGTGTAAGAAGGCATTCTTGACGTCCAACTGATGAATAGGCCAATCCTGAGAGAGAGCCAAAGAGAGAATAACATGAACTGTCGCTGGCTTGACAACTGGGCTGAAAGTCTCATCATAGTCCAGGCCAGGACGCTGTGTAAAGCCCCGAAGAACCCAACGAGCCTTGTACCGATCAAGAGACCCGTCTACATGCAGTTTGTGCCGAAAAATCCATTTGCCGGTTACCACATTGACGCCAGGAGGGCGAGGAACCAAGCTCCAGGTGTCGTTGGCAATCAAGGCGTCAAATTCAGCCTGCATAGCTGAGCGCCAATTGGGATCTGATAGGGCGTCACGAACGGAGCGCGGGAGCGGCGACACAGGCACAGCGTGGAGGTTGAGACGATCCACGGGCTGTGTAATGCCGGCTTTGCCTCGGGTGCGCATAGAATGCGCGTTGTCGACTGGAGTGACGGAGATCGGTCTCATGGCCAGTGTGCGGCCCGTGGCCGCGGCGCTACTGGCAGCAACCTGTACGTGACGTACAGGGGCAGCAGCGCCGGCCGGGGACGGATTGGGCGCCAGCGGTCCAGTGGGCGAGCCAGCATGTGGCCCGGGCAGCTGCGACCCAGCGACAGGGGAGCCGCGCGCCTGCTGCGCGAGTGGCCCGGTGGCGGGCATTTGCGGCGCTGGGGACGAAGGACCAGCGCGCGGCGACGTGGCTGCGGGTGTACCTGCATGCACGAATTTTGCTCCAGGAAGTGGAGCGGTTAGCTCATCATCATCAATAAGAAAATCCAAGGCGGAGGATGCCATGGGGGTGGTGGACATGTCGGCGAAAGGAAAGAAGGATTCATCAAAGACGACATGTCGGGAGGTGATGATGCGATTCGACTCTAACTCGAGACACCAATAACCTTTGTGCTCCGAGGAGTAGCCGAGGAAAACACATAGGGATGAACGAGGTGCAAGTTTGTGGGGTGCAGTGGATGACATGTTGGGATAGCAGGCACAGCCAAAAACTTTGAGGTGTTCATAAGATGGTTGAGTAGAGTAGAGATGAAAAAATGGGGTGGAGGAGGAGGCGAGCGTTTTGGTGGGGAGCCGGTTGACCAGATATGTGGCGGTGTGAAGTGCCTCAACCCAGTAGACTGGAGGAAGGCTCGCCTGAAATAACAGAGAACGCAAGATATCGTTAATGGTGCGAATCGAGCGTTCGGCCTTGCCGTTTTGCTGTGACGTGTAGGGGCACGACATGCGGAGTGCAACACCGTGAGAGAGGAAGAACGTGCGGGCCATGGAATTATCGAATTCACGGCCGTTGTCGCACTGGACGCTCTTAACAGGGGTGCCAAACTGCGTGCGTACGTGAGCAAAAAAATTGGCAATGGTGGAAAAAGTGTCAGACTTGAGGCGAAGCGGAAACGTCCAAATGTAGTGTGAACAATCATCTAAAATGACCAGATAATATTTATACCCAGACACACTGACAATAGGAGATGTCCAAAGATCACAGTGTATTAAATCAAAATTGTTTGTAGCTCGAGAGGTGGAAATACTGAACGGGAGTCTAGTATGGGGACCGAGCTGACAAGCATGACAGAGATGATGGGTGTCATCTTTATTACAGGAAATAGCACTGGAACTAATGAGGCGGGACAATGCTTCACGCCCAAGGTGACCGAGACGACGGTGCCATAAGGAGGTGGGTGCAGCGAGAAGTGCAGTGGCGCTGGTGGCTGGTGGGAAGAACGGGTAGAGGTCGCCAGAGCTATTGCACCTGGCGATCACGTTCCTGGTTTGTAAATCCTTCACAGAAAGACCAAACGGATCAAATTCAATAGAACAATTATTGTCGGTGGTGAAGCGACGAATGGAAATCAAGTTCTTAATGATATGTGGAGAGACCAAAACATTATTAAGAACTAGATTATGATGTGGAAAGGAAAAAGTACGGGATCCGATGGCTGTGACAGGAAGTAAAGCGCCATTGCCCACAATGATAGATGAAGGTGTAGATAAATTGGGCGGGGAGGTCGTGGAGAGTATACCAGCGTCCGCAGACATGTGTGATCCAGCACCAGAGTCGGCGTACCACTCCGCCTGAGCCGGAGGGTTGAGTGCCATCGTGTTGAAGTTCTGCACCAAGGACTCCTGGTTCCAAGCGCCGCCGTGCGTGGGGTTCCAAGGGGCCGAGTGATACGGCGTTCCCTGGAACGTCGGTGTCGAGGGCATGCTGCCCCCGTAGCCGTAGGGGTAGCCAGCGCCGGCGCCGTAGAACATGCCGCTGGGACCGCCGCCATAGGGCCCGAGACCGCCGCTGGGTGTGCCATTGAAGGGGGTACCATACTGAGGGGCGCTGGTGGTGAACGCCGGCGGTGGGGGCGGCTGGCGGTCGTACGGCCACATCTGCAGGGTGCCAGCCCAGGGGTGTGCGAAGCCAGGAGGCGCACCACCCAGGCCAGGCTGAGGCGGTGTCTGCTGCTGGTGCTGGTGGCCCGGACCCTGGCCGCGCCCGCCCCTGCCGCGCCGACGGCCGCGCTGACCACCTTGCTGACCACCAGGCTGAGCGCCTTGCTGGTGGCTGGGAGGACGGGCAGGAGCAGAGGGCGCTGCGGCCCCTTGGCGTGGAGCAGCAGGCGCCGGCGGCGTGTTGGCGATGAGGGCCGGAGGCGGAGACGGTGGGCGAGCGTCGATGTCGATCTCCTCAAGTAGCAAATGTGTGCGAGCGTCGGCGAAGGACGGAAACGGGCGATGCATCTTGAGGATAGACACCATGTGGCGGAACTTGCCGTTGAGCCCGCGAAGAAGGGTGAGCACCATCTGGCGGTCACCAATAGGATCACCGAACTCGGCAAGAGATGCAGCCATGGTCTCCAGTTTGCGGCAGTAGTCGGTGACCGTCATGGAGTCTTGACGTAGGTTGCGGAATTGCGTCTCCAGGAGGAGGGCACGTGACTCCTTCTGGCCAAGGAATTCATCCTCGAGATAGCACCACGCCTCACGCGCGCGGCGTTGCCGGATCATGAGCGACTGTTGAAGATCGCTGGAGACGGTGCCAAAGATCCAAGACAGCACGACGCAGTCCACCTGGACCCATACGGGGCGGTCAGGGAGGGCTTCGTCGTCGAGGACGTGCGGTGTCAGGGCATACTTGCCGAGCACAGTGAGAAACATGCCGCGCCACTTGGTGTACGTGCCGGTGGCCTTGTCGAGGATGATAGGGATCATCGCTTTGACGTTGACGACGGCAGTGGCCTGCGCCCAGACAGCCTCATGGCTGGCCTCGTACTTCTCCAGGGCGTCGGCGCGGAGGCGTGTCTCCTCGGCACGGCGCGCAGCTTCGGCGCGTTCCTCGGCGGCGCGTTCCTCGGCGAGGCGGCGAGCTTCGGCTTCTTTGGCCGCCGCTGCGGCAGTCTCGGAGTCATCTCCCGCCATGGAGACGGCGGGGTGGCCGCGCACGTGAGAGCGCGAGGCGGCGGGACGTCCGCGCGCGGGAGACCGCTACGGGACGGGGTGGCCGCGCACGCGAGATCGCGCAACGAGGGTGGATCAGCGACCGGACCAGGGGTCGGGGCGATCGAGGACGCGGCGAGCAGGTCGGCGACGTTCCGGGCGTGGTGAACGGCGGCCAGGGAACGGCGAGCTGCTCGGCGGCGCGCGCGAGTCAGGGTTGCGGAAGCGGAATTAGCGGATCGTAACCGCTCGTTGATACCATGTAAGTTGTGAATGATTGATTGTATTCCATGTATGAGTACAGGGGATTACATATAGGCAGCTAGGGTGGCGTACAAGCCTACCGCATGGGCCTAATCACATTCACTAACATGGGCCTAATTACATCATGCTAACAACCACCACCGGCTCCAGATAACTAGAGCTAGGTTTTCACCAGGAGGAGAGGGACAAACTGCAGCCATAGACAGGGTAGCTGATGGAACCTCGACGACGCCTCCAATAAGGAACATGACGCATGCGGGCACCATCGTCGTCGGCTCCGACAAGAAGCAGAGCAAGACTTACGTCTAGAGTCCATCGAAACCGCCCCGCGTCACAGCAGCAACGCCCCGACACCTCCACCATGTTGCCACCGCTACCGCAGGCACAGGCATGGCCGACACCTTCGTTCTGTCCACCAGGTGCTCTGCCCTCCCCGTCAAGAGGCAGAGTAGGCTCTCAGTGGCCAGAGATGGCCAGAGAGAGCGGCACAGAGGGGAGGGCGCCCACGGGCACGTGGCCCCGCCGCCGGCTTGCCCGCGGCCAAACCGCGCGCACTGTGTCACTGCTGGACCCCTGCAAACGCACGCGTACGAGCACGCTGCCCCGCCGCCGGCTCGCCCGCGGCCAAACTGCGCGCCCCGCTGCAGGGGCCATCACACTCACCTAGTGGACATCACCCGATCCTGCCGAGTGGCCGCCGGATCCAGTGAAGGGACGCCGGATCGAAGGCCTGACGCCAAGGACGAGGTGCCGCAGGTCGAAGAAACACCATGGCTAGGGGAGGGAGGGGCTGGAGTGCTGACAGCCCATCCGCGACGTCCGGATGAGGCGGACCACGTCCAGCCGCCGCGCCCGCAGCAGCGCGACCGCTGCCATGTGCAGCAGCCGCCACCCCAGCAGCAGCAGCCGCCGCTGTTGCCGCCTCCACAACGGAAACAGCAACCAGGGTCGTCGAGGAGTCGTTTTGCCGTGCCCACACCATAGATCCTGCACCCACATGTGCGGATCCGGCACTCAAAGGCAGGGATCCGCCCGGAGCAAGAGCAGTTCGAGAGAAATTTGGAGCTGGGAAGAAGGAGATGTGGTGGAGGAAGGAGACGCACGCGGGGGCAGCTTTGTTGGGCGCCGCCCGCTGGCCGCCGCCGCCACGGCCGTAGTGTCGGGAGCCGCAGCGGCAGCGGCCGGGCTGGCCGGGGGAAGGCGAGATTGTTGGCGGCGGGGCGTCGCCCCTCGAGTCGCTCCTCGAGCACGCGGGGGCTGGCCGGGGGAAAACTGTCTCCTCCCTCCCGTCAGTTAGTGGCGATCGAATCCCCAGTGGACAATTTTTGAGCGAAATTTCAGATTAAGAAACCAAATATTGAGTTTATGAGTGGTGGTGGTGTTAACTGATGAGACATGTGCCAGCTCTGACTCGTGTTGCTGTAGCGTCCACGCATGTACGTGAGCAGGAGGATGCATGCTTGTGGTTTTTTTTTGACGCATGCTGTGTCTGTCGACAGAGTATAAGGATCCAAATTAATTGACAGCAAGTCACAAACACTATTCGTTCAGGCCTCAGGGCCTTTGCTGCGGTACTCCTAGAGAACGATTGGCATTGTAGACATGGTCCATGCGGCCACGACGCTGGCCTCACAAATAAAATATGAGAAACGGAGTACATTAACCGTTGAAAAATTACAAATACTTCAAGTTCAATGTTCTCAGCACACCGATCCATACGATACACAGCATATAGTTCAATATTCTGAAAGCGCATCTATGATCCATACATTATATGAAAAACCCAAACAGACCGAGCAAACCAGCACAAACATGATATGTCCCAGACAAACACTATTACAAGAAACAAAACACACTCAAACTACAAATCATGATACATAAATCTCACGGAGATGCATAGAATGGTGAGGGCACCATATTGGCATGCATGGCACGGAGCTGTGGATATTGAAACTCACCAGAGGTAGCTTTGGATGATATGTTTCTTGCGCGATACAAACTGTGGTGGTGGCACATGTAAGTAGTAGTGACTCTGCTCAGGCTGCTTCAACTGCAGCTTCTCCCACCACTCACGCTATCCATTGACCTCCACCTTTGACATCGGATATTTCTTCTTCAGGAGTGAGAGGCATTGAAAGGATTGGCAGCCCCGGACAAAGATCTTCTCCCAATTTGGCGTTTCAAACTGAAACGTAACTTCGTCGTGGATGTGCAGCAGTTGTGGAAGCTCCTGGAGGTAGATGCTTTTGATGTTTGGAAGTGGAGAAGGTGCTATCTTATAATCAGGTCGTTTGTAGAAAATTGTCTTGAGGTTGGAGTAGCAGAAGAGGATGACCAGAGTCTGCAGTGCAGGTAATGATAAACTACACGGGAACATTTTTTCCAGCCGGGGGCAGTGCTCCAGGTGAATGTGCTTGAGTAGATTCAGAGTAATCAATGCAGAATATGACAGATCACTAGGCTCCACCAAATTTAGTAGGTTATTTAGATGGAACACCTGCAGTATCCGTAAGTATGGTAATGCACCATATTTGCCAGACGAATGCATTATGAGCCTGTTTAGTTCCTAAAAAAGGAACCCAAAAAGTGCTACAGTACCCGTCACATCAAATCTTGCGGCATATGCATGGAGTACTAAATGTAGACGAAAGAAAAAACTAATTACACAGTTTAGTTGTAAATCACGAGACAAATCTTTTGAGCCTAATTAGTCCATGATTGGACATAAATTGCCAAATAAAACGAAAAGTGCTACAGTAGCCGAACCCAAAAAAAACTTCCCCAACTAAACAGGCCCTATAAATGCTGCAGTTATTTGATGGCAGCGTTGGAGCTGGCATTCCTCTAGCCACATGAGACTATAGTTGAGGTCGGTAAGGCTTCTGACAAAAGCTTCATCCATAATGAATACTGAGTCTGTGACAGAGAGAATATGCCTTAAGCCGTTCGGGTACTGATTCACTGCTGATATCTCAACATGACGTTGCATTGGCTCAAGTTTCAGCATGGGCATAATGCCATATGCCTCCAGGTACTTGATATCACCATAAGTTGAACACCTCTGGAACTTTGAAAACTGCTCAGCTTCATTGGTATGTGGCTCCTTGCCTGTCACACTGCATGGTTTAACTTGGACATTGAAAGACAGAAGAAAGTGTCCTTCATGGACTAGCTTCATAACAGCATCTTCATTGAAACTGTGAAACATCCTGGGATCATTTATGTTAACCTGAGCAGTATTGGTAGTTTCCTCTTCGTGCCAGTTTTCATCTCTATAAGTTTCCTGCTGGCAAAATGTCTTTGGAATTTGATTTTCATGAGTTGCACAGTGATCCAAATAGAAAACGTTAGGAAACCGGACCAACTGATGCCATGGGAACCTCTTGAAACAAGGGACGCCAACAAGAAGTAACATGTTGAGTTGTGGTAGATTTGGTAGGTTGCAAGGGACCTCCTCAATAGCAGTTCCAGAAAGATCAACATCCTCCAATGCTGTAAGATCATCACTAAAGTTCACAAATTTGAGCTTGCTGCACCCACAGAAGGACAAGCACCTAACCCATGGTCCGGAGAGTGAGAAGGTTCTCAGATTAGGATGCCCAAGGATCATGATATCCTCCAATGCCTCCCATGTTTGTATATATAGAGATTTTCAAGGAATAGTAATAGTTCCCAGACAATCCGAAGCGTTAAGCTAATGCATTTAGAAATATGTAGCTCTTTGAGGCCCTTGGCTTCAGAAATGGACCTTGGTAATGACATCAACAGCTGGTTGTTGATTAACCTGAGTGTACGCAGGCTTTGCATTTTTTGGAACATGTGCTCTGGAAAAGAGGTAATCTGAGTCCCCTCAACATGAAGAACCAACAGATTTGACAGTTGAGCCATGGAAGGAGGCAACTCTTTGAGATTGGTGCAATTACCAAGAATGAGCTCCTCGAGGCTTGACATTTCACAGAAGATTTCAGAAGGTAGGGTGGTGAACTTTGACCCTGATAGGTCAAGGTAGTGCATATTGCTCTTGTTGCTGCCATCTTGCTTTGTTAGCTCAAGCAAGGGAACCCCATTCATATCTAGGACTTCAAGGTTTTCGAGATGAGCAAGTGGTGATGATGTTTCTTTGTCAAAAGTAGATGGTGGTGGAGACAAGGTATTTAGCTGGGAGCACCCTCTGAGAGAGAGCAAGCAGAGATTGAGTAGATTGGAAACTGAAGTATGAATTGAATTTATAGGGGTGTAGGACAAATCAAGGACATGGAGGTGTGGGGTGAGCAGTTTATCAAGACGAAATGCTGACATATTCGAACAACCTCTTAGGATAAGGGTTGTCATCTTTATATCCCTTGTTTTCCTCGGCCCCCAATCCCAGCTTACATGCCTACCATCATCATTCATAAATGAGACCCATCTTAGTTGGTTTCTCTTCTTCAAATGAGTATTGAGTTCATCTTGTTTGAGACGTGGGACATCCTCAGCTAACTTTGACACACCAGTGATGACATCCTGGGGGAATAAAGTGCTTACTGTTGAGGTAGAAACAGAGTAGATTGGCAGAATGAGTATTCCTGCAAGGCTTGAATCACGACCTTCCCAGCTTCATATGTAGACATGTAGTAATTGCTTTGTTTCTTGCCAATGGCTGCCGCCGTATTGGTTGGGCTTGTTGTTGCTGCTGAGAAAATCAGGTCCTCAGTCACCCAATTGCGAACCAGCTCATCAGATGTAACAGAGCAGGCACCTCCTACTCCTTGCAGGGGATGATAGAGGATACCATAGTGCAGGCATTGCTGAGCTACGTGGAGCCAGAACTCCTCGTCTCCTTTGTCCGGGAGTTAGATATAAATGGATCTGGTTGCATCCCGTATGGACTCTTTAATCAACACAGCCCAATCTTCCTTATAGAGATCATCAAAAGGTAGTGCAGAGTAATATTCTTGAGTAAAACGAAAGTCCGAGTTCCCGGCACCTGTAGCGAATCTGCTTCTTTCACAGACATCTTTGGAAGTGGTTGAGATGAGCCACCGCCGGTTTTGGAATACCGATGCCCCCCCCCTCGCCCATGGTGAAAACCAACATGTCCAATGAGATGGGAACATGCAGGTTTTCTACGAGCAACAGCAGATGCCTCTTCCCTTGCAACTTTTCTCTTATCCTTTCCATTATTGGAGAACGATCAGGTTGATGATCATAGATAGGGTCCCTCCGTATGGATCCATATGATCCAAACCATTTAAAGTACTGCTGTCCAAAAGCCTGGAGCATCAGGCTGTCAGAGAGATTGCCGTAGCCAAAGTAGCTCTCTTATGCGGCAAGTTGCTTGAGCTCCTGAAGCTGCTTGCTGTCGTCGTCAAGCTTCAGTTTTTCTGTGAGGACCTCAAACGCCAACCGATGGTGGGCTGTTCGATTGCTTGCAGCTTCAGCGATTGGGAGCCTCACGCGTGTAATTTGGTCATAGGGTCCACATAGTTCCTTGGTGCAGTCGAACAAGAGCCTGGAGAGAGTGGGCACAAAGGAAGCTGCAGTTCCAATTCCGACGTTCCATATCACCGGGTGCTCCTTGCTCCATTCCACTACCTTCTCTTCCAAGGCTGCTAGTTCAGACCAATCAACATAACGGCCGAGCCTCTGAGAGAATACGGATCCACCCACGCTGGAACATGGTCAGTGCTCGCTCAAGATGTGCTTATTATAAATAGAAACGTGAAAAGTTTTTGAGAAGCTAGTGTCCAATTTCTAGTATATCAATTTCTTTCTCGGACCAACCACACATAAAAAATACATAAGTTGCTTCCACTGTGCGAATCATATTGAACAATGTTCTTTTCTCTGGTCACTTGGATCGTTGTTTAGAAATTGGGAAAACGATATCTAAACTCTGAACAACCCGGCCGTCTATTTCTGGTCGTTACTCATTAGGGAAGCGGGGAAAACGAGACTGCACTAGACACTAGCCGGGGCTGGGCTGCGCCCAGCCGTGGCCATGAGCTTCTGCCCTCCTGCACGCAAGCTCGCTCATATGGAGAGAAAAGAAGCCATGGTTTTTTTTTCATTTTTTCATTATGCCCCTTGACTTGTGGGCCCAGTTTGGCAGTGAGATAGCGAGAAGTGTCGGAGGTGTACTAAACACGTGGATGAAACCCTGATCCACAATGGAGCGACTCCACGGTGAATCTGGGTGGATTTCGAGCTGGTGGAGCTGGTGTACCAAACACTTACCAAATGCGTACATGGAACTGTTTTTATAAACGCACTAACGGAGGGTTGGCTTCACATTAATTATCACCCAATGCATCCGGAAAAAAATAAATCCTAGAAAGTACTCCCTCCGTTTGTTTTTACATGTCACATTAGTTTTTCCTAAGTCAAATAATGTTATCTTTGACCATATATTTTAAAAAATTCTTATAGTTTTACAACATTTAAATTATATATTATGGAAGTATTTCTGGTAGTGAATCTAAAAGCATAAATCCTATATCATGAACCTATATAAATTTTCAAAAACAAATCATCAAAGATACAAATGTTTGACTTAGGACAAAACTAACCTGACATATAAATAAAAGTAGAGGTTATATTATAATAATAAAAAGCCACTGGATCAACCATGTTTTATGAAAAAATTACCCACATTACCGTTATCAAATATACATTAAGTAAACTATCCTACGAAATTGTAAAGTTTTGAACCTTCAGTACAAAGTTTATAATATGATAGTTCAAGATTTGAAACTAGCAGTACAAAGTTTATAATGTAATAGATTAAATTTTATAAATTCAGAGTGTAAAGTTTTGAATCTAGCATTACAGAGTTCGTAATGTTATAGTTCAAAGTTTGTAATGTAATAGTTCAAAGTTTATAAATTCTAGAATTAATTTTATAATTTCGTAGTATTCATATTTTTTTACATAAACAAATATAAAGTTCAATATAACTTCATGCAATTTTAATATGTTACCGTGTCTTGTTTTTTTTTCTAGGGTATTAATGACACTATTTAGCATTGAAAAACGGAAGCCACATGTGCTTTACATGAGCTATTTACAAAGGCATATATACCTCGGTAAATAAGATGTACTCCTTTTTCTTTTTTTTGGCTGATAATGTTGCGTGTCCTTTATAAACCATTTTTTATTTTCTGTATCGGTGAATCATTAGTCCCATATAAAGTATTATGGAACATAAGATACTATGAAGTTTGAAAATACTACTTCTACATTTATATGGATTTCAAACCATCCCTCGTTCTTTTCATCTCCCATATACCCGCTATCCCAAAAGAGAAATAAAAATCTTGTAGAATCCAAATCGGTCCATTAGCCCAAAATCTAGACAGGAGAAACGTTTAATGGGCCACCTCAAAAAAAAACTAGACATAAGAAAGGAGAATCAGACGAAGATTATTAAAGCGTCAGCCCACCTCCTACACGTCAAGAATCTCCATCTCCATGCTCCTGATGTCTACGCGAGGGCGTGCGCTGCTACTCGTTTCGATGCGCGTGCATTGGGACGGATCTGAGCGCACGCGCGGCGAGGAAGCTCGTCGCGGCCAAGCGCTTTAACTCTCTGTTCCCATAGGGCTACGCGTTGGCTGCAAGGCATCAACTGTTGAAAGGAACCCACGCGGCGCCAGCTCTGTCACCGTTTGGAGAAGGATGGAGAGCCATCGTCCCCACAAGCAGAGCTCCAACGGCGTTAGGGGAGCAGTTGGGATGAAGCAGTGGAAACTGTACCTGGTTTCTGACGAGCCTGTATTGTGCCCTTTCAGTTGAGGATCGGAGACTGCCAATATTATAATGTGAGACGTGAATGCCACAGCGTTGAGAGATTTCAAGAACCAACAGGTATGAGGTGCTGCCACAAAAACAAGGACCATCCTGCTTGTACAGGAACTACATATATACAACCATATTATGGATGCTTTTCTTTTTCATACATCTGGATGCACGGACAAGTAAGGAGTGATGCTCAATTGTCTTTTGAGAAAGCTCGACATGCATGCCATGTCATGATGCGATGATGCAGACCACAAGCAAAGGAACAGATCAGGAGGACACTGCTTTTCACCTCATCAGTCAGGCTATAAAGGAAAGGTAAAGAAACGCTCAAACAAAGACAGTGTACGAAGTTGAATGAACAGGTAAAACGTGCGACATGGATGAAAGCAAAGTTAATTAAGACGTAAAACGTACGACATGGATGAAAGCAAAGTTAATTAAGGGACCTTCTTAAAAGGCGCCATGGGCTGGATGCTGGGTGAGGGCTGAACCGCAGACCGGAGTGCAAGGGAAGGACAACTCAATCTGCTCTGCTCATCACGAAGACAGCTACCCTCCATCGTCAAGCGGGCTGGGCCCGGCGCTGTCACGCCTGCCTCTGCTTTCATCATAATACAGGAAATCCGGGCACGCGTGACCGAGACTGACGACGGACCCAGATCCGTGGGTGGCACAGGATCGGAGACTGGTCTCGTGGGAGCCTCAAGCCGTCGTACTATACGTATCCCTCGCTCGGTGTTGGGCTGCTCCGAGCACGGACGGAGCTACGTGGGGGCCAAACTGGGTCCTGGCCCCCCTTGCTCCTTGCTCCGGCTGAGAAAAATGAGAGTCAAGAAGGTCCGTTGTATAAATCCTACTCGTAGGCCTGCAGTCAGTATACGGGATATATATTGTCTGCCTGCCCGCCGTAGCTGTGTGTGACGCCGCCGGTGAGACAAGAATCGTAGTAGACTCGCAGTACATGCAATTTGATGGCTGGCGCGCGCTTGGCAAAGGGCAGGCTCACCTTGGTTGGAGTAGGTAGTTGTCGATGCATGTCGGCAGGGCCGACTCTAGAGGTTTGCATATCGCTGCATGTATGCAATTAATTTCTGCCTCTCTCGTATCATGCTTGCTGCTGCTGATGAGTGGATCATAGCTACAAGTATGTAAATCTGCACATTGTTCATTCTTCTTTGATAGAATTCCAATTGTTCATTGCAGTCTATATAGATAGAACTTGAAAAAACAAAGATTTTTCACAGAATTCCAATTGTCTATACTACTATTGGTAAATACTGTAGCAGTGTAACTTTGAATTGGCCCCCTACACATTCATGCGAGCTCCGTCGCTGGCTCCGAGGTAGAGGCGCGTGAACGGAACAAGCATAGGTTCAAGACTAACTCTGTTTTCTCAACTACGGCAACACTGATCAAATCTAGATTCAGCGGCAGTCATTCTTCAGCAATGGAATGTTTGAAATCTTCAGAAAACTCGTCCCGAAGGAAAGGAATAAAGCACAACCCTACTGCCACAAATTGAACGGCGACCTTTTTCTGCTTATCTATTTTCCTCCTGTTTTCGTGTACGCACATATGTCAGAATTGACATGAAGGGTATTGTAGTTGAACACTTATGCTATGTTTGGTTTGTGGAGTCTCCTCATACTTCATGAGGTGATATATTATGAGTTCATCCTATGAATTTTGATGAAAACAATCTATTTCTCATGCATATACTAAATATTAGCCTATGGGGAATGATGTCATAGGTGATGATGGATCAACTCATTCCATTCCACAAACCAGATAAAAAAGTGAGGAGTGAGAAGAAGATGGATCACCTCATTCCTCAAACCAAACACACCCTTAGTGCTCATGGCTTACATCATGAACTGATCGGCTGTCACTAGTTGAATTCAACTGGGAAGTTACACGGCCTAACTATTGTACCCCTAACAAGCATCCATGTACGAGTGCGCCAATCGCGTGCTGTCTGAGAATGATGGAGTTGCTGTTGATGGAATAGTGGAGGATGCTGTTCTCTCTGACTCCGATGATGATGACTTGCTCGATTATGAGGGACTGGATGGGGTTTCTATGGTGGAAGTAGCTAGCGACTCGGTTCAGCCGATGCTGCCTGCTGTCTTGCCGGGTGGAGGTGAAATGCTGGCCTCCCTGTGTTGGAGCTAGAGAAGCTCCAGAGCTCGGATCGTCACGCCGGTGTCGATGGTGATTGCGGCCAGAGCACGAATAACAGATGCAACAAACTCGAGACGAGAAAGATATGGCGCTGCCAACAACCGCAGCTTATTCGGGTCCTTGTTCCTTGATATTTATATCCTAGACTCGGGCTCGTAACAAACACGATGCCCTCCCACGCCATGCCGTGCAGGGAACGTCACATTGTTTCCCTGCAATGCACGTTCCCTGCGCCCGGCACGCCATGGCGTGAGACCTACGGACTCCTACCGGCTCAGATCGTAATGGTGCACGTCTACCATCACACCCAGCCTTTACAACCGACTCTTACAGACTCCAGATGACAGAAGATTACATAAACGTGCATCTTATTTATCTAACAAAACACCCCCTAAATATGATGCACCTCCACGACGCCCAGCGCACTCCTCAGTTCTATGAACTTGACTCGCCCCAATGCTTTTGTGAAGATGTCAGCGACCTGCTCAACAGTCCCAACATGCTCTACCTCCACCTTGCCATCCTCGATGCATTCGTGAAGAAAATGATATTTCGTATCAATATGCTTGCTTCGATCATGGTGCACCGGATTCCTACTCAGGGCGATCGCGGACATGTTGTCCATGAGTAGCTTGACCTTCATCTCTTCTGTTCCCATCATATCTGCAACAAGTCGGCTCAGCCATATACCCTGGCACGCAGCTGCAGCAGCTGCTACATACTCGGCTTCACAGGATGATAATGCAACTATCCGTTGCTTCTGTGATGCCCAAGTCACCAAACTGCTGCCGATGAAATAACCAACCCCGGTGGTGCTCTTCCTGTCCTCGACATCACCTGCGAAGTCGCTGTCACTGTACCCAATTAACATTGGTTTTAGATCAGCACCCCTTTCATACCGGCAGCCATATCCCATCGTGCCCTTCAAGTACCTCAGTATATGCTTTACAGCTGCCCAGTGCTCCCTTCCTGGAGCCTCCATGTGTCTACTAACCACCCCTACTGCGAAAGCCAAATCGGGTCTTGTATTGACTATGTACCTCAAACTCCCAATGATGCTTCTGTATTCACTAGGATTCAGAGCTTCTTCATTCTTCACCTTGCTAGGCTTCAGTCGACACTCCATAGGTGTTTCACATGAGTTGCAGTTCTTCATGCCTGCCATCTCTAGAATTTTCCCAGCATAAGAACTCTGACACAAGATTATGCCACAGGCATCTTGCTTTACCTCAATCCCTAGGTAATAACTCAAGAGCCCCAAATCACTCATGTTGAACTTCTGTTTCATCTCTGACTTGAAGATCTTGATGTCTTTCACATCTGGTCCAGAGATAACCAAATCATCGACATAAACTCCCACAAGTAAGAATGACTTCTTGGTGCTCCTTCTATAAACTGCATGATCCAGTTTGCTTCTAACAAAGCCAAGAGCAACTAGCTCCTTGTCAAGTTTTGAATTCCACGCCCTCGGTGCCTGTTTCAGCCCATACAGGGCTTTCCTCAACTTGAGGACTTTGTCTCCACTGCCTACAACGAAACTTGGAGGTTGCTGCACATAGACAGTTTCAGAGAGTTCACCATTCAAAAAGGCTGATTTTACGTCCATATGATGGACCTGCCATCCTCCCTGAGCTGCTAGTGCCAAGAGAACTCGTACAGTCTCGATCCTGGCCACTGGAGCAAAAACCTCCTCAAAATCGACACCAAATTGTTGAGCATATCCTTTTAGCAACAAGGCGTGCTTTATACTTGACAATCTTCCCTTCTGGATCTTTTTTCACTTTAAAAACCCATTTGAGGCCGATTGCCTTCTGTTTGGGTGGCAGCACACTGACATCCCAGGTTCGATTTGCCTCAATCGACTGCATCTCAACCTGCATGGCTTCACGCCAACACTGCTCAGCCATCGCCTCCTTTACCGATCTCAGTTCCTCAGCTGCAACAAGACAAAATCCACTATATTCGAAGTTCTGAACTTCTTCAGTCGTATCCATCAGATCATGAATCGTGCGATACCTCAATGGATTGCCTTCAGAATCAGCAGATTGATCCGTGGGTGGTGTTGCCCATTCGATCGTCTGCACTGGTGCTCCTATAGTGCTTGGAGTGCGTGGCGAATCAGCACCCCCAGAAGCTGGAATTGACGCAGCAGGCGACATTGATGCAGCAGGCGACATGGGCTCAGCAGGGTTTTCAGCTTCATCTCCTATTGTCGGACCAGGAACAGTATCCTCCCAATGAACTGAAAAAACGTCAGGTTCTACTGCTGCTTCTCTGCTCGTCTTGCTGTCTCTTCCTCCCCAATTCCACGGCTTCGTCTCATCAAACACTACATCACGAGACACCATCAGCTTGTCTTTCACCGGATCGTAAATACGATAGCCTTTTGTTCCTGGCTCATATCCGAAAAATACACCAGGGACGGCTTTGTCAGTTAACTTGCTCACCCCGGGGCCAATCTTCTTGACATATGCTACACACCCAAAAGTTCTCAGGTGTTTGACCCCCGGTTTTCTTCCAAACCACATCTCAAACGGAGTTTTCCCGTTTAGGCACTTGGTCGGCGATCTGTTCAGGATATGGACTGCAGTCTTGACGGCTTCTCCCCAGAACCGGCATGGCACCTCCATGCTCTTCAATAGGCATCTAGCCATCTCAATTACCGTTTGATTCCGCTGTTCCACAACACCGTTTTGCTGCGGGGTATACGGTGTGGTGGTGTTATGTTTGATCCCGTGCTCGCCACAGAACACCACAATCTGTTCTTAGTGCCTTCAACCGATGGCCCGACTGCAGTTCTGCCGCCGTCTTGAACTTCTTGAAGCACTCCAGTGCCTCATCTTTGGTCGACAGCAACTCGACGGCCATGTATCGGGTATGATCGTCGATGATGAGCATGAAGTAGGACTTGCCTCCCGGCGTGGGCGGTGTGATGTGCCCACACAGATCTGTGTGCACCAGCGCAAGCGCAACTGCTGCACGCCATGCTGATGCTTGAGGAAAAGGTTCTCTATGCTACTTGCCAAGTGCGCAGCCGCCGCACACTTGCTCCACCTTTTTTATCAGAGGCAAACCCTCCACCATCTCCTTTGCTGCAAGATCTCGAATAGCCCTGAAATTTAAATGGCCAAAGCGTGCATGCCAACGCCAAGCATCCTGTTCTATCTTTGACAGCAGGCATACGGGCGATGTAAGATTCACCTTCATGACGTAGAGGCGATTCCTTCTCTCTGCCCTAATCAGCACTCCTCGTGCCACGCCTTCCCGCTCCCGCTCAAACACCTTCAGGACGCCTTTGTCGATCTCTACACGGTAGCCTCCTTCTTCTAATTGGCCAAGGCTCACTATGTTGCAGCGAAGGGAGGGGATGTAGTACACTTCGGTGAGTACACGATGCTCCTCATTCTTGCCGGCCATCATCACTGCACCGACACCGCAGATCTCTACGGTGGAGCCATCTCCAAACCTCACCGCACCGCGCACCGTCTCATCCAGGCCCACCAATGAAGCGCGGCAGCCTGTCATATGGTTCGTGGCCCCTGTGTCAAGGACCCATGCTCCTTCACCGTATGTCGCCAGGAAAACACGTTCCTAGTTCAGGAACAGCCCAGGCCTCGCTTGAGATGAAGAACGCGGCACATCGCAGACTTGAGCCACCAACAACACCGGCTGCAGTTCGGTGTCTGCCACGACATGATGAGCGGCATTCTCCTGTTCTTCCTTCCCAGCTTTCTTGTTCAGGCATTCTCTTGCCCAGTGTCCAAAGACACCACACTTCTTGCATCTCCCCTTCCGCCGGGGTGTGCCCGACGATGGGTGACACCCAGAGTCACGCTTTTCACGGTCATTCTTCCCACCACTGGGTCCTCCAGTCTTGTCTTTCTTGACATAGTGTCCACCTCCCTTGCCCCCGGACAAGGGCGAATCGGTGTTCACCATGCGACTTCTGTTCCCCGCCGCCCACTCCTCCTCTGTAAGAAGAAGGGATGACTTCACCTTATCGGTGATCTGATCCACCGTTGGTTCGAACCTGTCCTCTGCAGCCCTAAGCCAACCGACGAGTTCTTCAATGGTGAGAGTCTTCAAGTCGCAGAACATCTCTATTGTCACCGCCTCCTGATTGTAGAGTGACGGCAGAACCCTTAGAAACTTCTTCACGACCCTCGTGTCATCGACACTTGTCTCACCAAGGCCCTTTAGATCGGTAGCAAGCTTGCCGATCTGAACAACAAAGTCCTCAATTGATTCTCCCATCTTGAACGAGATAGATTCAAATTCCGCAAGTAACTTCTGCGCATTCACCTCCTTCACGCGTTCTGCTCCCAGACGCATCGATTTGATAGCTTCCCATGCCTCCTTTGCTGATTTCTTGTTCAGCAACACAGAGTGCATCTCGCCGGGTACGCCACGAATCATGGCACCGAGCGCTAATCGATCACGTTGCCGCTCGACCTTGTCGCTCTCGATCACGTCCCACAGATACATCGCTTCGAGGTTGCATTGGACGTGAGCGGACCACTCTTCATAGTTGGTTCGAGACAGCATCGGCCAAACAAGGTTTCCCGACGCCTGATTCCACGCTCGTTCCATGGTTTCCTTCTCCTTATCTCTGTTCGTGCCCATGTCGATGGCAACTTGAGTTCACGCCTCCTTCTTCTCGGCTTCGATGGATCCAACCACCCAGCACCCTCTGCGGCTCCTCCTCGTCGCCGAACACACCTCAACCGGCCACCTCTCACTCCGATACCACCTGTTGGAGCTAGAGAAGCTCCAGAGCTCAGATCATCACGCCGGTGTCGATGGTGATCGCGGCCAGAGCACGAATAACAGATGCAACAAACTCGAGACGAGAAAGATATGGCGCTGCCAACAACCGCAGCTTATTCGGGTCCTTGTTCCTTGATATTTATATCTTAGATTCGGGCTCGTAACAAACACGACGCCCTCCCATGCCATGCCGTGCAGGGAACGTCACATTGTTTCCCTGCAATGCACGTTCCATGCGCCCGGCACGCCATGGCGTGAGACCTACGGACTCCTACCGGCTCAGATCGTAATGGTGCATGTCTACCATCACACCCAGTCTTTACAACCGACTCTTACAGACTCCAGATGACAGAAGATTACATAAACGTGCATCTTATTTATCTAACACCCTGGAGGCGGTGGTGCCACATGGGGAGCCTACTGCTGGGATGCCGTGGTCACAGGGAGTCCATGGGCTGGCAAAGGGTGCTCCAATGCAGCTGCAGCAAGGAGGCATTGCGGTGGCTGGGATGCCATGGTCACAGGGAGTTCAGGGAATGCTTACCATAGGATGGAGTCCAGTCCACCGAGCTCTAGTCGCAAGAATGAACTAGTTCCCAGTGATTTAAGTCGACACGGCTGAGACCCGTGGAGCCAACTGAAGAAGAGGATGTGCACATGCCATGAAATAAAATGGGCAGAAGCGAGTTAGGGAACCCTTTTTTCGAGAAAATTTTCTGCTAACTAGGATCATGCCCGCAACGGGAAAAACTTCATCTAGAGCACGAGGTGAACCAATCCATAATATTTTTGAGTTACAAGTACCAATACACAAAGCATCTATTTGTAGTTAGCTCCATTTTATAGCAATCAAACCAAGCATGTTTTTATTTGACCTATAGACAAAATAAATATATGTCAGCCATTTGAGAAACCATAATTGATTAGAAAAAAACTGTACCCAATGAGGCAATCACATTGGCAATCACATTGTAAAGAAACTGAATGTAATATGGAACATGACCAAGAAGAACACAAAAATATGGGCGTCATGACAAAGATGAAACGGATGGGGCATATGGGCATCATGAAAATGATCAAATTAATTCAATGAAACTCAATTGTGTGGCAATGACTATTGGTAAAGGTGCTTGCTTGTTACGTTATTTTTATCTTTTTTGCATGAGGACTTCAGTGTTGCATGTTGGAAGACGAATAATCTGATCCAGGTTTCCAGAGTTCACCCCAACAGCAAATGAACCCTGAACAAAGATGAGGCCAGATCATTCTCCTCTGATCAGATGGATGGTGCTATAAATCCTGCAATATCTGAAACCCCACCATAAAGTAGAGACGATGTTGTTCAGACACCAAGCATTGCTACAGGGACCAATAAATTATATCAATGATGCCCAATCGGTATACGAATATATCCTTCTCTAGCCCAGCTGAGTAGTGAGTACGATCTACCTCACCTGGCTGGCTGCTGGTCGTCAGCACCATCCATGGATGGATGTGAGCTGTCGCCGGCCACAAACTTGCAGGCCGCACCGTCCACCTCCAGCATGCTGCACCCATGTACCTTGGTCACCTTCCTCTCCTCAATGGTCTGGCGCACCTTGAGCACTCCAGCGTACATGTTGGACAGATGCACGTGCACCTCGCTCTCATCCAACACCAACTCCCCGACCTCCATATTGTCCTGCGCCGTGCACGCGCTCACCAGTGCGCCCAGCAGTACGCATTGGGCCTCCTCGGCATCGACGGCACAGCCTCCATGGCCTCCATCAGCAGCCAGGGGCGCCCCAGGACATCCACCAGGCACCGTAGTGCTCCACGCCGGGCTCCATGCCGTGCACCTCCGCCATGCAGATGCTGCAGAATACCTCCTTCGGTGCTGCCCAAGTACGTGCTCGACGCGTCAGAGACGGCGGTGTGGGTGCTTGGGTGGAGGACTGCCTCCAAAGCTTGCTCACCGAGATCCGCCTGGACATGCGCATGGGCGCATCCACATCCATGCGCCGCACCAGGTGCTGCCGCCATCGAGGCAGGTGAACCTAGAAGTGGCGGTGGCGATCCGCAACATCCTGGGGTGCAAGACGCGGTATGCGGTACGCCTACCTGGACTGCATGATCCGTTGCTGCTGCCTTTCCGCTATCTCTATCGTTGTAAGGAGGAAGTAGAGGCGTTTCGATTATCGATCCATTGCAGGCTGCTGCTACATGCCTATCCACTATCGTGATGAGGAGGAGCGAGGAAGAGGTGCAGAGATCATGCAAGGGCGTGGGCGTGCGTCGTCTTCGTGAGGACTGCAGCGACAATGGACGCTAGTCTCGCATGCGAGGAAGGCGTCAGGGATTGATTCTTGTTGCAATATTGAAGAGGTACTGTGTTTTGGGGCGCCGTATTTTTAGGAAAGAAACAAAATGTTTTGGTGCGTGATTTTCCGCCGACAATTCCATGCACGGGCGTGATTTTTCTTTGCGGGGGAGGGGTTGTGAGAATTTTCTTTTCTGAGCTGGGTAGTCATTAATCGCAGGGTTGTTTTGGTGCTGCCAGGTCGACGTTGACAATCCATATGTTTTAGTTGTAGAGAAGAGATAGAGAAAAGCCAAAATATTGTGTTTATGAGTTGTGGTGGAGTTAACTCATGTAGAGCATCTCCAAGAGTTTGGCAATTTTCATTTGGCAAATCTTGTGTTTTACCAAGTTGTAAAAAGATATGCCAAGTAAAAAAACAGTCTCTCTTCAAGAGTTTGGTATAATTCACTTGCCAAACCCAGATCTAACTTACATCAGGAACCCTGAGGGAGAAACAAAATTATGTTTATGCCCTTCCACCTCTTAAAAACTTACATCAGGAACCCTGAGAGAGAAACAAAATTATTTTTGTGCCCTTCCACCTCTCTCGTACATACGGATGCCAAGTCCGCTCCGCGCGCGCATATTTGCGCGTGCGAGGCCGATGGATGGCAAGTTGCCAAGAATGCCAACCTCATTTGCCAAGCTATTGGAACCCAAATTTTCTCATTTTGCCAAAATTGAAAGGATGCCAATCTCATTTGGCAAACTCTTGGAGATGCTCATGTTGCTGTAGCCTCCATAAATGTGCTCAGGATGTTAAGTAATTTGAGTTTGGTCACTGGTTGCCTCGGCCTGTCAATGTATAGGACCATGACGGGCAGACACCCCTAGGTTCCGTGTTAAGAAGCTGCCATGCTTCGACGGGTTACTTTGTGTTCAAAAGTTCTGTTCATTTGTTTCATTCAAATCTATGCTCTCTCCCAAACATTACATGGATGCATCATGACTGTCCGTTCCCTACAACTTATTATCATTAGATGATAACTAGCAGGGACGGATCTCAGTGGTGGGCACGGGGGACAGCACTGTTTGAGCTTGAGCCCCTCCTAAACCTTTATCCCGGATCCGTCACTGATAACTAGCAAGGCGACTCTGTTCTTGATTACAGAGGATGCTAAATAAAACTCTCTGTTCTCAGCTATGTGAGTGAGGTACATTACACCAATTATATTGGTAACAATTAGAGCTTGTGACAGCCATCCTGCAGTGGGGATCCATTGTCTACAAGGAATGTAACAGTATACTAGACGGTGTCCGGAGTATATATAATATATCAAATGACTCAGCCGTAGCTTCCAATGTTCTAGTAGGCCCACCGCCATGCATATGTTGTTTCTCAAGTAACGGATGCCTACCAAGGTCAAAATAAAAGCCCCACCATCAGTTTGGTTCCCAGGCAACCAAACAATGATGCAGATGAGAAAATAACATTAAGCGCCACAGGAGTAATCAATAAGCCCGTGACACATAAAAATACAAAAACAGAGTACATTAACCGTTCCAAATTACAAACAGTACAGTTCCAAATTACAAAGACTACAAGTTTGTTCTCAGCAAACCAGTTCATAGCTTCATACACACAAAGCTTGGTTTCGTGGCAACCGGAAATCACGAATTATTCAAACACATACAAATTAAACCCAAACAGATTGAGCAAACCAGCACAATGATGACATGTCCCTTGGCAAACATTATTAGACGAAAAATAACAGACTTGGTCACAAAAGCAGTGTAGAAACTCACTGAGATGGATAAAATGGAGAGAGCAACTGAGTTGTGTGCTTGACACAGAGCTCTGGATCTGAAACCAATCTGATTACCTGAGGTAGCTTTCAATGATATGTTTCTTCCGTGATACAAACTGTGGTGGTGCCACATGCAAGTAGTAGTCACTCTGCTCTGGCAGCTTCCACTGCAGCCTGTCCCACCACTCACGCTCTCCACTGACTTCCACCTTTGACTTCGGATATTCCTTGTTGAGTAGTGGGAGATGGTGAAAGCAGTGGCAGCCCCTGACAAAGAGCCTCTCCCACTTTGGCGTTTCAAACTCAAATTCATCATAGTCATGGATGTGCAGCAGTTGTGGAAGCTCCTGGAGGTAGATCCCTTGGATGTTTGGGAGTGGAGAAGATGCTACCCAATAATCAGGTTGATTGTAGAAGATTGTCTTGAGGTTGGAGCAGAAGAGAATGACCAGAGTCTCCAGTGCAGGTAATGATAAATTACATGGAAACATTTTCTCCAGTCGTGGGCAGTGCTCCACGTGAACGTGTTTTAGTAGCTTCAAAGTGATGAACCTCGCGTACCATCCATCAATTGGCTTAACAGGCTCAACAATGCATAGTAGGTTCCTAAGGCAGGAGGCCTGCAGTATCCTTAGGGATTCTAATACTACCTCTGTGCCCTGTGATCTCATTCTCAATACTACTGTCATTTGATTGCAGTGAAGGAGCTGGCATTCTTCCAGTGTCGTGAGACTATAATTGAGGTCAGTAAGGCATCTGACGAAATTATCATCTGTAATGAAAATTGAGTTTGTCACAGAGAGAATATGCCTTAAGCCATTCGGGTACTGATTCACTGCTGATATCTCAACATGACGTTGTTTTGGCTGAAGCTTCATCATGGACACAATGCTAGCGGCCTCAGAATACTGGACATCACCATAAGTTGAATGGCTCTGCATCCTGTCACGTAGCTCAACTTGGTTGCTCCGTGGCTCCTTGCCTCTCACACTGCCTGGTATGACTTGGACATTGAAAGACAGAAGAAACTGTCCTTCCTCGACCAGCTTGTTAACAGCATTTGCATCGAAACTGTGAAACATCCTGGGATCATTTATGTTGAACTGAGCAGTATTGGTAGTTTTCCCTTGTGACGGGTTTTCATCTCCACAAGTTTTTTGCTGGCAAAACATCGTTGGGATTTGAGTATCATGATTCTCACAGTGATCCAGATAGAAAACCTTTGGAAAACGAAGCAACTGATGCCATGGAAATCTCTTGAAACAAGGAACATTCAAAAGCAGCAATGTCTTGAGCTTCGGGGAGTTGGGCAAGTTGTGAGGCACCTCCTCAATAGCAGTTTCAGAAAGATCAACATCCTCCAATGCTGTCATATCATCACTAATGTTCACAGATTTGAGCTTGTTGCACCCACGCAAGGACAAGCACCTAACCCATGGTCCAGAGAGTGAGAAGATTCTCAGATTTGGATGCCCATTGATTTTGATATCTTCCACACCCTCCCATGTCTGTATATATAGATCTTCAAGAAATGATAATAGTTCCCAGAGAGCATGAAGCCTTAAGCTAATGCAATTAGAAATATGTAGCTCTTTGACACCTTTGGCTTTAGACATCAATGATGGGAATGACCTTAAGCTAATGCAATTAGAAATATGTATCAGTTTGAGACATTTGGCTTCGGACAGGGACATTGGTAGTGACATCAATAGCACGTTGTTGATTAGCTTGAGTGTATGGAGGCTTTGCATTTTCTGGAACATGTGCTCTGGAAAAGATGTAATCTGAGTCCCCTCGACATGAAGAACCAACAGATTTGATAGTTGAGCCATGGAAGGAGGTAACTCTCTGAGATTGGTGCAATTACCGAAAATGAGCTCCTCAAGGCTTGACATTTCACAAAAGAATTCAGAAGGCAGGGTGGTGACCTTTGAGCCTGAGAGATCAAGGTAGTGTAGATTTCTCTTGTTCCTGCCATCTTGTCGGGTTAGCTCAAGCAAGGGAACTGCATTCATATCAAGTACTTCAAGGTTTTCCAGATGAGCAAGTGGTGATGATGTTTGCTTTTCAGAAGTAGATGGTGGTGGAAACAAGGTCTGTAGCTGACTGCAGCCTCTGAGCGAGAGCAAGTAGAGATTCAGCAGACGGGAGAATGATGGAGGGAGTGAATTTATAGGTGTGTAGGACAAATCAAGGACATGGAGGTGTGGGGTGAACAGTTTGTCAAGAGGAAATGCTGACATATTTGAACAACCTCTCAAAATAAGGCTTGTCATCTTTACATGTCTTGTCTTCCTCGGCCTCCAATTCCAGCTTACATGCCTGCCATTATCTTTCATAAATGAGACCCATCCTAATTGGTTGCTCTTCACAAGAGTATCGAGTTCATCTTGTCTGAGACGTGGGACATTGTCAGCTAGCTTTGACACACCAGTGATGACACCCTGGGTGGATGAAGTGCTTACTGTTGTGGTAGAAACAGAGTAGATTGGCAGCAATGAGTATTCCTGCAAGGCTTGCATCACGACCTTTCCAGCTTCATATGCAGACCTGTAGTAGTTGCTCTGTTTTTGGCCGGTGTATGCAGGTATCTGGGTGGGGATTGTTGTTGAGAAAATCAGGTTCTCAGCCATCCAACAGCGAACTAGCTCATCAGATGTAACAGGGGAGGTGTTGGTTGCCTGATGCCCAGCGCCTCCTTCTCCCTGCACCAGCAGGGGGTGGTAGAGGATAGCATAATACAAGCAGTGCTGAGCTACATGGAGCCAAAACTTCTCGTCTCCTTTGTCCTGGAGTGCGATATAAATGGATCTGGCTGCATCCCGTAAGGCCTCATTAATCAACACAGCCCAATCTCTCCCACGGAGATCACCAAAAGGTGGTGCAGAGTAATATTCCCGAGTTAAATGAAGGATGAAGATACGTGCACCTTCAGCGTCTCTGCTTTTTTCACAGACATCCTTGGAAGTGGCTGAGATGAGCCACCGCCGGTTTTGGGATATCGATGGCCAAAGCCCGCCTAGTATGAAAACCAACACGTCCAATGAGATGGGAACATGCAGGTTTTCTACGAGCAGCAGCAGGTGCCTCTTCCCTTCCAATGCTTCCCTGATCCTCTCTAGTATTGGACAACGTCCAGGATGGCGGTCATAGATAGGATCCGTCCGTACGGATTGTTCTGACCCAAACCAGTGAATGTACTCCCGTCCAAAAGTCTGGAGCATCAGGTTGTCAGAGATTTTGCCGTAGCCAAAGTAGCTCTCTTCCGCGGCAAGTTGCTTGAGCTCCTGATGAAGCTGCTTGCTGTCCTCAGGCATCGGTATTTCTGTGAGGACCTCAAACGCCAACCGAAGCTGGGCTGCACTGCTGCTTGCAGCTTCAGCGGGTGGGAGCCTCACGCTTGTTATTTGGTCGTAGGGCCCATATAGATCCCTGGTGCGCTCGAACAAGAGCCTGGTGAGAGTGGGTACAAAGGAACCGGAAGCTGCAGGTCCAATTCCGACGTTCCATATCACCGGATGCTCCTTGCTCCATTCCCCTACCTTCTCTTCCAAGGCTGCTAGTGAAGACCATGGAACATATTTCCCATGCCTCTGAGACAATACGAGTTCACCGAACCTGGAACATAAGGCCTGGTAAGTGCTCGCTCAAGATGTTCTTATGAAAAGATCTAGAGAAGGTACTGTCCAATTTCTAGTATATCAATTTATTTCTTTCACCAACCGCAACCACACATAGAAAATTCATAAGTTGCTTCCACTGTGCGAATCATATTGAACAATGTTCTTTTTTCTTGCCATTTAGATCATCGTTTAGCAATTAGCCAAACGAAACGAGGGACACACAACATATACCTAGCATGGCCATATACATATTTACCAAATGCATACATGGAACTGCTTTTATGTACGCATTAACGGAACCTTTATGTTAGTTCTCACCCAACGTGTTCGAAAAAAAGATAAATCCTAGAAAGTATTATAATTATAAAAAACATCTTCCATTGGATTTGATAGACATTAATAATCATCAACAGTATTAGCTATTGGATCCATCATGTTCTATAAAAAAATTACCATGTTTGCCGTTATAAAAAATACATCAAGTAAACCCTCCTCCTTAATTTTGCATACAAATTACCCATATGAAAGATAATTCAGAACAACCCCTAAATTTATATCTAAATTACCCATATCTGCCAGCAAAACAACCCCCTATATTTGCATTTAAATTACCCATATATGCCATTAAGAAAGATAATTCAGAATAAAACTTAAATTGCCATCTAAATTACTCACTTTAAAATAATTACACTAAATATCTAATGTGTTTTTATTAATAACTGACCTCTTTCGCAACGAAAGAAATGTAAAGTAACCCTATATGTTTGGATTCAAATGGCACATGTATGCCATTATGAATGATAATATAAAATAACATCTTTAATTGGTATCCAAATTATTTATCTCAACCTTTACAAAGTAAACAAAAACATCTCTAAAATCTACATGCCACTAGTATAAGCTATTACAAAAATAATACAATATATCCATTAAGTAAGCTATATATTTATATATCACACACCTCTATTGCTTTTAAGTTGAAAGTAAGCATGATGCTATGTTCCACGATGCAAACTAAGTAAAAATGTATAAATTAGGATTATTAATACTTCAGGATAATAAATTTTGAAAATTGATGTTTTAAATGGTATCTAAATTATTAACACTTTGACTGAAACATTATGTCTCAACAATATTACTAATTTTATTTTAACTATTTTATATTTATAAAACAATAATACTATCGTGGGTTTGTAACCACGGCGAGCATCGTTGTTATCCATCGATGTGTGGGTCTGTGGTGGCTTGGACACTCAGAAACACGAAAGGAACACAACGATTTATCCTGGTTCAATATAGTGAAGGAACGCCCAATCAGGGGTTACAACGGTGGAATGCCCTATGTCCAAATCCGAAAGGGATAGGTGAGATCCTCCTGGGCGGGTGGAAAAGTGCTCCGACCCAAGGTTTTTTTTACCGGTAGGAAAAAAATTTCGGTCCTCGGTGATAAATATGAAATTTCAAAAATTTCAGAAAGATTGGGTCAAATTTAAATAAATTCAAATTGATTTTTAAACAAATTGGCATCATTTCACTAGAAAAACTCTCTAATCCATCATCCATCACAAATTTATATAACATCAACGAAATAACACAATATATCACCACGGTAACACAGGGGGCTAACAGTGGGTGAGTTGCATATGCTAGTGTCATCGAATGTATGAGTGAGAAGATTAAATAAATTTGAAGAAATTTAAGGCTTTGATAAGACTAGAGGATATGGGGGGTCATTTTAGTGTGGTTTGGTGTAATTTTGGAGAGGAAGATGAATTTAAGCGAAAAATTTTGACCGATATAATTTTTTTCGGACCTTAGCGAAAAAGGCGATATTTCGAAAATTTCGGCGATATTTCGCCGAAATTATAAACCTTGGCCGTTCTTCACCACTCACAAGTTCCTCCTGTGGTCTTCGCTTCCTCGCTTTCGCTCCTCAACACTCGCGCCCCCCTCCCCTTTTTTATGAGCGACCATTGCTGGGTTGTAGGGAAGTCTTCCAGCGGTGGGGCACCGCTGGCCCGGCTGAAGGTACGTGATAAAGCCATCAGCAGCAACCCTGTCTGAGGAGTCCCCGTTGCTTCAGTCGTCAGATGACGAGGGTGTGATCGAGCATGGAGACGGCTGGTCGGGTACCCTTGTCCACCCTCGTGCTCTTGGAAGGTCCAGCTTCCTAGGGATCAGACGCCCTTCTGGGGGCGCTCCTTGTCCTCGCGGCGTCTCCCCCTCCTGGGGTGCACTGACTGGTCCTCCCGTTTGGTTGGGGACATGTTGTTGTTGGTGACGGAGCCAATCCGCCCAGGCCCAGAGGTCGATGCATCATGCGAGCTAGATAACGGTCGTGAGCCGACGCGTGTGAGCGACTGAAGACGAGCCACACCATCATCGGCGAGCTGCTCCAGTTCGTTCATGACTCGTTCGCATATGGCGTGACCCGGACAAAGGAGGTGATGTATCACCACGCTGGGACAGCGAGGACCTGTGACATAAGAGAAAAACTCAACCTCCATGGTTCGTCGTTTGGTTGTGTGATTCGTAGTGTCTTCTCTGCTGGTGTAGGGGCTGCTTCACTTTTCGAGGAGCAAGTCTGCCAGTGTCTAGAGCTGGAGAAGGGACCAACTCGAGGGCATCCCTTTTTTCGGACTGAGGGGACCAACTCCATGGAGGTCCTTGCCCTGGAATGCGATGAGCCAAGTCGAACTGTGCAGTCGATAGAGGAGGAAGCAGTGGCAGAGTGGACAACCAAGCATGCCACGAAGGTGAAGGCGAAGCGCTCCAAATGAAAAGCCGCGGTAGAGGAAGAGGCTCGAGAGATGGCCAGAGGATGCCAGAGTTGAGGGTGGCTTTGGAGGCCTCAGAGGCCGCCAAGGCGTTTGCCCTCACCGAGCTCGACAGTGCCCAGCAGCTCATCTCAGGTGCATTCTCCCTCCTTTGCCTTTCACGGGGCCACACCATGCGGCCGCCCATCTCTGATCCGCTTGTCTCATGCCGACCGCCATGCAACGCAGGGCTACGTGCGGATCTCGTGAGGCAGCACGAGAGGGCCCACCTTCTATAGAAGAGGATCAACGAGGAGTGGCGTGAGGGTAGTCGCCTATTGCAGGAGCTCCAGTAGGCAGCGAAGGCCCTCGAGAATGACCAAGCGAGCCTGGTGGAGCAGGAGCAAGTGCTCACGACATGGGACGAAGGGCTTCGCGAGCTTGTCACCTCTGCGTAGGTGGCGTGTGGTGCCCTCGTCCCCTTGCTCCTGGGGGCCTTAACGACCATGTTGGGTGCTTGCGCTCCCTACCAGACCGTTTCTAGCAAGTTGTGCAAGGCTCCATTCACCAGGGGACAATCGCGGTCCTGACAGTGGCGAAACTCTAGCTCTCCTAGGTCAACTTCGAAGCCATAAGCCGCGTCCTTTTGGATGGCACCGGTGCCAAGTACCTGCAGGAGACCAGAATTAGCTTGGAGCCGTCGGTGAACGCCACGATGGACATCATCGTTGGGGATGCCCTGCTGCATGGTGACCACCTAGGAGGGGTGTATGAAGAGCTCGAGGACCATCTTGAGTAGCCCCGACCTGTGTGCAATCAGACTATGAAATTCATTGTATTTTGTTGCGGGGCCGTGGCCACCTAGGAACACAAAAAACTAAATATCGTGGTCGAGGTATGCGGCACCATCTCACTGAATGTCCTTTACCATTTCTCCACGTTTTCCTTGCCAGATTCTGTCTCGATGCCCATTCTTCTAGGGTCCTGTGGGTCTCAGTCGTAGCCCTGTTGGCCGAGGTCGATCCCATTTGGCACTTGAGCGTTGGCACGGCCCAGTTGGAGACCTCGAGAGGAATCAGGCAAGGCGAGGGGGAACACTGGCTGGGGCAGGAGGAAAAGGCTCGCGTGGTAGGTTCTCGTCCCCGGGTCATATGCTCGGGGAGAGCCCCCAAGCCCTTCGCCTTGCCTAGGTCGGCTAGGAATGACGAAGGTCTGCTAACACCACGCCATTTCTTCAGAACAAGGCCGTTGAAGAATGACTGTGCAACCTTCTCGTTAAGTCAAGAGTTAGAGAACAAGGTATAGGAAACAAATGAAAAACTTTCAGTTTGCCTCCTATTCGCTTTCAGTTAGAGAACAAGAGTTAGAAATGATTATGTAGGATTCAGTTTGCCTCCTATTCGCTTTCAGTTAGAGAACAAGAGTTAGAAATGATTACGTAGGATTCAGTTTGCCTCCTATTCGCTTTGTTGGTGCAGAAGGCTGAGTGCCTTGGCCTATCACAGGCGCTGAGCTAATGGCTTGGGGGCTTTGTAGAGGCCTTTCCTTGGAGGGAACGGTCGGTACATGCCTCGGCTGAGTCGGTTCCTCCTGCAGAGCTGAGCGCCCAAGTGGAGGGGCCAGCCGAGCCATTGGAACTGCAAGTAGCGCCTGAGGCCTCACTGGAGCTTGGTTGGTCGAGCAACGCCACTGCCTTAGCCTTCTTCCCTATTGGCTCCTCTTCTGTGCCTTGGGCTACTTGAGCCATGCCCTCGCCAAGCCTGACAAGAGCAGGGGAAGGTACCAGCAGATCATGAAGTTGACATCACAAACCAGTAGTGTTCAAGCTAGTGGTCATGGTTTGTCTCCGTATAATACTTGGTGATGTGGATCGTCAGTTGGAAGTAATTGGGGTAGGAAGCTGCCCAGATCCTGGCCTCAAACGCCTGATGGCCATACCGGTATTGGCTCGGGCTCCCTCACTATCGCTTGGGGTTCAATGACTTAGCCCGAGCGTAGCGCCTCTCCTCGATTGTGTCGCGCACGTCCCAATCTTCTCCGATCCGGTTCCATGCAGGAGGTCAACAGGAGGAGGGTTCGGCCCTCCGCTCCTGCTGAGGTTTGGTACCTCTTTTCATGGGGCGGATGGAGCTATTAGCGGAGGTGTCCCATTGCTGCCTCCTATTGATGGGGCGCTAGCATCGCAGCGATCCCCATCAAAGGTCAACATCGGCTAGGAGGGCCTCGAGGCGGCGTTGCAGTGACAAGACGCCGAGCTTTTGGCCTGCTGCTTGTGGGCGATGTGGAGGAGCCATCGTGCCTCCTAGAGCTTCTTATTGGTCCTCAGGTCTAGTGTGGGAGATGTTGCCGAGGCCACCGGCAGTGGTTGCCATGTTGTAAGCCGCGTGGGGGAAGCGCAGTATGTTGGGAGCCTTCGTGCGGTCATCATCATCGCATAGGGCGGCCTGCTGATGCTCCATCTTCTCCTTCATCCTCTCGAGTTTGGTGCGGTAGGTGTCGAGGTTGGCTTGTCAGGCCTGGAGGCACTTAGCCTTCTCCCTGAGGTAGGCTACACGGTTGGTTGGACTCATGTCTAGACGTGTCAGCTCAGGGGCGATGTCAGCACCGGTCTTGTCACCGATGAAGAAGCACTCACACAACGGACGCAAATCCAAGACTCTGGAGAAATTCCAGGAAGTTGTGCAGCGAGAGGACATCGGTTCCTGCCACCCTTGAGAGGATGATGTCGTGGGGCGCCTCCCGGCTAACGAGCCACTCCAGCACAAGCTGGAAAGACGCCGCAGCTTTTTGGATGCCATACAGGAGGTTCAGGAGGATGTAGCAGAAACAATGCAGTGGTGGCAACTCCTCTCCGATGGCGATCTAGTGGTGGACTCTCGGCAGCATGTATAACATGTGGCAGCGCTCTGACACAGTGGAGTTTGGGCCCAAACCGAGTCAAATCTTCTGGGCAAGGACCAAGGGGTCAGCTCCCTAGAGGCCAGGAGAGGGTACAACATTGGGGACTCATTGTCCTCGATCCGATGCAGTCTCCTTGAGGGGTTGAAGCTCACCATTGTAGCCAGCGAGGTTGGCCAAACTCCCAAATCTGAGGATTTGGTTAGGGGCAAAGGCGTCAGCTATGACAATGATCTCGTCGGAGAAGTGTACGCTGCCTTCTAGGGCGACGTCGCCTGATTCGGTGATGAGGCGGGGGCTCTAGCCACCGTAGAGCTGTGATCACACACGACGTGCTCCCCTAACTGGCACACTAGCTGTTGTGGGTACGTAACCGCGGTGAGCATCATGGTATTCCGTCAGAAGTCGATGTGTGGGTCTCCAATGGCTCAGACACTCAGAAACATGAAAGGGATACAACGATTTATCCTGGGTTGGGCTTATGAGCCCTATGTATAGCAGTATAGTGATCTTCGTGTTAACAGATGCCCAATCTGGGGTAACAATGATGGAAATCAAGATAGTTTGGTAGAGGATCGCTTGGTGCTATCCTAGTGTTCGTTGGTGTTCTCCCTCGGCGAGTAAGAAACTAGCCTTCTTGAGCTGAGGTTCTCTAGTTCTCTTGGGAATAGTCCCCCTTCTATAGGAATCGTATCTCTACTTATATCTCGAGGAGGGTTGGTGTACAAGTCGATTTGGGTTCGAGACTATGGTCTATGCACCGGGTGCATGAATCCTTTGCCGTGGCATTGACGGACCTTACCTTGTCGTGTAGGGAGGAGTCAACAGAGCCGCAACCGCTTCCTGATGCTGCTGCCACCATTCTAACACTTGACTGTTATGAGTTGTCTATTGTGGCGCGGCCTCCCCGAGGTGAACCTTTTTTAGGCTTCCTTGGCTTACAAGCAGCCCCCACTTGAAGAGGCTAATGAGTGGGCTCAGGAGCCCTTTGCCACAGGAGCTGGTGAAGTCCCTTGTCCTGTTTTGTCATGCCAATTGCATGAACCTACTAAAGGAGTGGCCGACAAGGCCTCGCATCCGTTGAATGGGTAGAAGACGTGGCATCTGCATACCTGTTAGGCATTGGATGCCTAGCGGGTTTCCTATGGCTCGGGACGTTAGTTCATCACCCGAGCAGTGTACCAGATATGCAATGAGTTGGACACAGAATTAATTTGTCGTCCCTCGATAGTCCAAGGCCTTGGAAAGCCCCCGAGCCCCAAGCAGTGGCCACGGTGGTGCTCGGGCTCTCCCTAATTCCTTCTGGAGGGTGCGTGCGAGCATACCCGATGGGCATAGCCCCAATCCCCGGGGCCATCCGTGAGATCGGTTGGGGGGTCCATCGATCGACTTCCTCTTTCCTAA